>ML297691.1:788-50122 GCA_005239495.1 Nicotiana undulata
GGGGGGGGGGGGGGGGGGGGTCGCAAATGTGAACTCTGGCAGTTCTGACAGACTTCGCAATTGCGAAGAATTTCTCGCAATTGTGATCTATGAGGACTTCGCATTTGCGAAGTAGAATGTCGCAAATGTGACATCTGGGTAGGACTGGTGACTTCGCATTTGCGAAGTAAAATATCGCAAATGCGACATCAGAGAGCAACTGATGACTTCGCATTTGCGAAGAAAAATGTCGCAAATGCGTCATCAGAGAGCGAGTACCTGCAGATTTTGAATTTTTGGGATTTTTTTGCTAAGTATGGTTTCAACTGTCCAATCACTCCTTTGGCATCTAAGATTCATTTTGTAACATATTTCATAGTTATATCCCGTTTTCATTCCAATGTTTTGTTTGCAGGCACATATACTGAAAATGAGCTAACTCTACTGCATCCTCGCCAGACAGTCCCTTGAAGCTTGAGGACAATTATAACGAACACCAATTCCTGTCACGTGAGTGTCAGGAGCGGTATTATGCCGAGCTAATCACAAAGAAACTGCTCCCGGAAAGTGGGATAGTGATGGATAAAGTCGAGGAACGCCTCCCCGATTTCTACCATAGGCTCGTAACTATGGGCTGGATCTGCTTCGCCCCTTAGCCTTTCAGGGCCAATGAGAAATAGGCGAGGGAGTTCTATGCTAATCTCCCTGCCATCAGTATGAGAAAGGCAAAGATGAGGATTCGAGGGAAAATGGTGCATTTCGGCGCAGAAGCTGTGAACAACATCTATCACCTCTCTGAACATGATATGGATCCATTCCGTGCAAGAGATCGTCTTCTAGGGGATTGCTTGGCCTCCCAATTATGCTCGGATGTGGATGTTCCTTGGGTCGTGGATAAAAAAGGAATCACATCCCAAGAGTTTACTGCTGAAGCTAAGATATGGTTGGCCATCGTATGCAGTCGTGTCTCTCCAGTGTCCAACATATGGAATGTGCCCATACTGAGAGCCCTGATGGTAGCTTGTATCCTTGATGGAACTCCACTCAACGTTGGCGAGATCTTCGTCAATGAGCTAAAGGAGTATCTGCGTCTGAATGGTACGTATTGCTATTCCCATCTCTTATTACTGTGTTTTGCTAGCTGGCTGGGATTGAGGAGGATCCGGGGGACAACTAGGTAGAGCTGGGTAAGCCTATCCACCATTTGAAGAAGAGAGGAGAGGGTGGAGTTGTTAAGAGAAATAAAAGGAAAGTGGGATTGCCTCCTCAAGACGAATAGGTTAGTCAACCTTCGTCTTCCGCAGGTGGACCATTTGTTGTGCTTTCCGAGGAGAAGCGGCAGGTTCGCGATCTGGTAGCTCGACTTCCACAGGGACCGGGGGAAACATCTGAGGGACCCTCTGCGTATATTTCACAGAAAGACTTTAAGAAGTACCTTGATGATCAGAAGAAACATGGGGCTCATTTGAAGCAGCTGGAGAAAGCGTACATAGATTTGGCCACGACACATGGTGGCTTGAGTACTTCTCATGCCAAACTGGAAAATGCACACGCTCGGATGAAGAAAAGGGAGAAGAAGAGAGATAAGTTCTTCACTCGCATGTGGAAGGGTGTGAAGGGGGTGTTTAAGGTTCTGAAGCCTCAGGAGCCACTTGTATTGGTAAAAAAGAGTTTCACACGTAAGCTGATTCTAGACAACTCAGCCGGCTACGTGGACCAAGGAAAATGTGACAGCTGAATATGATTCTATAAATAGGTACGTAACAAAGAGGCACGTATCAATAAACCTTCGAGTTCATCAGCCACGGGAAATTCAACCTGATTAAGACGGGGAAGAGACACGGTCAGGGTGAATCCGGACAGAGCTACGGGCATATTCAAGGATCCTCTATTAATGATCCATACGTTATGTGACCTTCATGCAACAGTCACGATTACCCTTTGTAACGCCTCATTAATATAATAATTAATCATTAATGGGCGATCATTGCAAGAATCAGACATTATATTAAGAAACTCCCTATATAAAGGAAGGGAATATAACTTGTAAAGGGGAACTAGACTGCGAATACAACACACTTTACTTTTCGGCGTATCATACTATTGTCTTTTACTTATACTTCTTTATTTAATATTTTTTCCTTGATTATCAGTAACCCGCGTTCATCCTAAAAACAACTTTGGTCAATGGATCTAATTCTTTGGTTAAACAAATTGGTTCTGTTACCGGGAACTCAAGCAAATTTGCTATTCAACCAAAGATACTAACATTTTTTGTTAGTATTTGCTTGCTTTCAGTTTAAACCTTCATCATGGACAAAATTTGCCAATCAACACAGTTGAGGACAACCAAGCTTGAGATGACTTTACCATGAGAAAGGAAAAGGCAATAATAGCCATGATACTGATATATAAGCAACAAGCAGAGAAAAATAGAGAATGTACATCGGCATATTGGTACCACAACTATTAGTACCGAAACTTATTAAAGAATCTACGCCAAACAGTACCGAGACATGAAGTTCAGGTACATCAGGTAATTTTAATTTGCACAATTTAGTTCTAACTTGACAGAAACAGATCAAGGAACAAGACGAGCGGATAGAACACCTCCGGGAATTCCCGACTATCCCACGAGAATGATATGCATCACTGAGCTTTAAATGGAGAAAGACACGGATGTTCAAATGAAAGTCAAAAATAGGTCCGAGCAAAGAGATACGTGATTTTCTTCACGGTCTGAAAAGGATCCAAACCTTCCCGAACAGGTAAGGAATCACCTTGCTAAATTGAAAATTTCCACAGGAGAAGAATGAAGGTTAAGAAAAGCATCCACGAGATTGTTTACAACGATACCACACCTGACAACTGGAAAAGAAAAGATAGGTGCGGGATGTATAATTAAAAACTACGAAGAAGAAGGTTCATTAATAGCCATGGACAATTACACAAATAATTTCGGATACAATCATTGAACCGAAAGAATCAAAAGCCACGAGGTCAAATGCTGAAGAATTAGAAACTATCATTGGCTTCCCAAATAGGAAGGTTTATGTTGATCGAGACTCGACACCGAGTTTAAAGGTAAGTTGATTAAACTTTTACATGCTATCGCAAATTGCTTTGCTCACCACCATTGTAACCATAACAGGTGTACCACCGGAGATAATGGTCTATATGCTCAATATTGACCCACGGTATAATCCGGTCAAGCAAAAGAAGAAGACAGAGCCAAATAATAAAATATAAAGTTATGGAACCTCGAAAGGTCGATTTAGTCCGAAAAGTTGAATCATTCGGACTCGTTGCTAACGTCAACCCATCATTACTTTCAAAATTCTGAGGAGAAAGATGATTGCTAGTATGCCACATTGTCTCGGATGTCTAGGTAAATGCAATCTTAATTCAAGCATATAAAGGTACACAATCTCTTATCTATTATAGAATGCTCTTAGACATGGAAATTACATATCTATATTTTGAGAAGATGGCATTAATTGCTATTGCCCTAAGTTTAAGGCTTTATTGTCAATATCATTCAATTCTTGTAGCCACTATATTTTCATTATACAATATTTTGCATAAACGAGAACTGTCATGAAGACTAGCTAAATGAGTAGCCAAACTTATGGAATATGATATTATTTATCAGCCACATACGGCAATAAAATCACAAGTTTAGCAGATTTCATGACTAATCTTTGCTTGAGCATATTACCAGAAGCTGAAATCAAAGTACATGTTATTTCTGAGATAGTTCTCGGGATCTGGACCTTCTACACAACTAAGTCCACAAGTATTAAATGTCCTGAGTTAAGGATAATGCTTAATGCTTATCAGGAAAAGTATTTAGATTTCACAAAAGTTAGTTTATTACTAACAACAAAGATGAGTATAAAGCATATGATACATGCTTGAATTAGCTGGGGGACTCAGAGCAAAAGTATTGATTTGATGATTGATCAAATCCAAGAAAACTATGCAACCCAAGAAAATCAAGTCGGATGTGCTAGTCTCGGATCTACTACTGATATCACTGACTCTAGAAGATACTCCAAACTCTTATTGAGAAATATCATTTCTGGATCAAACAGTAACAAGATCGAGTCATCCCTTATCTGGGCGATCCCTGATCTATCATCAATTAGAATGAAAATGAGGTAAGTCCGACTAATTTAATTTTGGCATAATAACTTCATTGGTTACTTGCAGAATGGGACTTTACCCACAGACAAGCACGCTCTCGACAACTCTGAGTGTGTCTCATCCGGTACTGCCTTGTTGAAGGAGAATCATATTTGAGAATATTCAACGCGCCAAAAGCTAAAATGCCACATGTACCAAACAAACAAAATATATTATGCGAGAAATCTACAAAGAAAGCCGCAAAAATTACTCCGGTAATAAGGCAAGATATCGCATGATCCTCGACAACATTTTGGAACCTCCGTAGTTCCCGGCCAGAGTAAAAAATAAAGAAAGAGCTACGGTACCGTCTCTATGCTTTAACTGGACCATTTGAAAGTCCATCAACAATGGAACTGGCTATCCTATCCGAGATTATTAAACTGGGGACTGTCAAATTATGATTCCAGTGTTTGAGTTTTGAGGTAACTCAAACACTAGGGAGATCACTTAAACTTGAAGATTAGTTAATCCGACTTGACATTATAAGAAGTGATTCAAACAATCGACTGCTTTGGTAGATAGATTTCTAAGAGTATTCCGACATTATTTACCACAATATCAACTCAGTCAATTGTATTGCTCATATCAAGCATAAACACTTCACACAATGTTGAATGAGATCTTCAAAAATACATATACTTCTCTTACACAAAAAGGATCAAGAACTCCATGTCGAGTCAAGAATCCCACAATAATAAACAAGGCTTTTATGTTCAAGTCAACATAAATGCATGCAAATATGCCATCAGAATAAAGTTCACTTTGAACAAACACATGGCTTATATTCGGTCCAGCAATGACCATTCAAGTTAAAAAGCCTTTCTTAATGGCTAATTATATTATGACTCGGATCGGTTATCCCGAACATCTCAAATATTATTTTGGACATGTGTCCCTCTCTACTTGGAAGTATGTTCATATACTCCAATTTGGATTCAAAATCCAATCAGATTTAATGTCTCTTCAAGACAAATCTACTAAGATCTATATTTAGTTGGGATCAGTATTCCCTTAGACTCAATGTCTTACCGAGATCAATACTCCAGGATTAATACTTCCAGAGACTAAAAGTCAGCTCAGATCAATCAATCATATTTTACGCCTGAATGAAAAGGAGACGTCCTTTTCATAGCGTTTAAATATATAAAAGGGCCTCTTTTATTTAAAAGTTAGACACCTAAGGGTGAAACATTAAGACATCGCACATGTAACAATGCATCCAAATATATATGTCAAGTTTGTAAGACTAAATATGAGCACTCAAATAAATTCATAAAGTGCCATGAAAAGTTAGTACTCGGATAAATTCCCTAAAGTACCAAATGATGATATTAGACCCGAAAGACACGAGGAAGTGACTGAATTCCGGTCTAGGTCACAACCCTTTTGATGAAATAAAAAGGGTTAAGCAGTCATCATCTAAAAACTATATACCTTCGAGTCCCGAATGTTTTTCCTTTTCAGGAAAAGGACCACAAGGAAGGAATAGTCAAGTGCTCGAGATTTCATTCTTCAAAACTCAAACACTTGAGGGACTATACAGTATGGAAGGCAAAGACGAAGCAAGAAAGACTATCAAAAAGTCAAAGCTCGATCCTGAAGATCCATCTACCCAATAAGTCAAGTGATACGAGCAAAATCGAAAGAGCCGAAGACTCAAACAAAGCCTGATCCAAAAAACCTTCGAACATGTTCAGGTTAAAAGGCAAAAAAAAAAAACCTTCGAACATGTTCAGGTTAAAAGGCAAAATATTACCTACGAGAAAGAAATTCACATCTTTGTACTTATTCAAAAGAAGACTGTTGTAACCAAAAACAGTTATGGATAAAAGATCATCATCTTCGTACTCATTCAATGAACTGTTGTAACTAAAAACAATTATGAAATCTTTGTACTCATATTGAAAACTGTTATCAAATAAAACAGTTACAGATGAAAGATCAAAATCCTTGTATTCATTTGAAAAACTGTTATCGAATAAAACAGTTACGGATGAAAAAGCATTTCCCTCGAGATTATTGAAAACTGTTATCAATAAAAATAGTTACGGGTAAAAAACCCTACCCTTACAAAAATTGTTACGAACGAAAAACAGTTATTCTCTTGTATTAACTCGAAAAAACGGTTACATAAGAAAAACAGTTATGAAATACAAGTGCATATCAAACCTGTTCAAAGAAAATAGTTGCAACATGAGTTTTAGACGATGATCAAACACATGTAAAATAATGTGAAAGTTCAAAAGGAAAACTTTCTTCAAAAATATTCTTAAACGTGTGAAAAATTCCTATCTCTCTATTGCATATTTACACCATTATGAAGTTGAGACGTCTTCTTCATTAAGTGTCGATAAAAAATGGCCCTCTTTTATAAATCGTGCTCGTTTCAAAAAGACACGAAGTATTGAAGCATTTTTAATGCAAAGTCAAATAACAAAGGGCGAAACAAAAACCCAAACATTAAAGTAGGCAGAAAATAAAGTCGAAATTTATATATCGAACTTGCCAAACATAAGGCAAACATTTTTCTTCAAACCCCGAAACAAACAGGGGTAAACCAACTGATTATTGACGAAACAAACATGAGCGTTGGAGTTGTCATATGAATCTTTAAGTTCTGCACTCTTTTTTCCTTCGTCCGGTTTTTCTTCCTTATTTGGTTTTTTCGGCAAGGTTTTTAATGAGGCAGAGGCAAGGGAGAAAAGGATCAAATCTTCCACTTCCCGGTCATATGACAGTGAATAACCGAAAAATGGGGGGACTATCTGTATTGGTGAAAAATAGACTCGCCATGTGGGTCTATGAAATGGCAACACGTGTAAGCAAAGCTTGGAGAAAAGTGAAGAATGACATGTAAAGATGATATGTGAAACACCCCCGGGACTGAACATATTCATACCGTGCCTGATAGCCTCGGAACATGTCATCATAAAAAGCTCGGAACAGGTGCGGGAGAATATCTCATAATTACAAATGAGGAAGGAATCAATTAATCCCGGATTATATGGGATTTATCATCATTACTCCATCAGTTACAAATCAATTATGTCACGTACAATAAATGCAATAAATGATTGTAACATTTAGAACAAGGCAATCAATTGCAAGATTGACTCAACAGGCACGAGATTGACCCGATAGGCACGAGATTGACTCAGCAGGCACGAAATTGACTCAACAGGCACGAGATTGACTCAAAAGGTACGGGAGTGACTCATCAGCCACGGGATTTACTCATCAGCCACGGGATTGACTCATAAGTTATGGAATTAACTCATCAGTTGCGGAATTAACTCATCAGTTACGAAATTCCATCATTTACACAGTTGTTACAAGTCTTCCAAAAGTAATGGATGGGTTGAGTAAATGCTCATAATGGACCCATTATTCAAGGAGGATGGTTACTTAGATTTATCCCTATAAATAGACATAGTTTTATCACAATCAGGGGATCGAACTTTCTTCTCTACAATTCTATACATTGTAATTCATATCATCTTGCTTTCAAGTTAGCCATAGTTTGGCCCTTCAAGCTCCATTCGGCTCAACATCCTGTCAAGGATTATTCAATAAGAATTATTTCTTCTCTGATTTATTTTTATTATATTATCTGTCATTGAATTCATTTTGCACTTCTCTATCACGTTGTATTAACAAAAATTATATCTTTCGGATTGAATTAGTTGCTTGTGGCCCGTCATACAAAATTATTACTTTGACCTTGAAAGCTATTTTTTGGGTTAAACAATGTCATCATTGTATACCTCCATTGTTTTCCCCAAATGTTCCTGGAACATCTTGGTTACTAGCCTTTGATACGTGGCTCCGGAAATTTTCAGACCAAAAGGCATGACTTTGTAACAACAAGTCCCCCTGTTTGTAATAAAGGAAGTTTTTTCCTCGTCTGAGTGATCGATTTTTATCTGATTATATCTAGAGTACGCATCTAGAAATCTTAACAATTCATGACCTGCAGTGGCATCAATCATTTGATCTATGTGCGGTAATGGAAATAAGTCTTTAGGCATGCTTTATTTAAATCTGTGTAATCTACGCATACTCTCCATTTACCATTATTTTTGGGCACCACTACGGTATTGGCTAACCAATTAGGATATTTTACCTCACATATTGAACCAATTTTCAAGAGTTTCTGTACCTCTTCGTCGATCACTTGGTTCTTGAATGGTCCTTGCTTTCTTTTCTTTTGCTTGACAGGCACGAATGATGGATCTTCATTTAGTTTATGAGTCATCACTTCTGGAGGAATACCTGTCATGTATGAATGGGACCATGCAAAGCAATTTGTGTTAGCCTTTAAATATTCAATTAACTTACCTCTTCTTTTGGGGCTTAGCCTTGTGCCTATGTGAACTTTTTGTTCAGGCTTCTGCTCGAACAGTGGAACAACTTCGAGCTCCTTAGTAGTTGTTTTGATATGCTCGTCCTCGTCCGGTTCCTGAATGACATCAGGTCTGGAATCCATGTCCGTATGTTTTGATACTTCTTCCGTGGTCACTTGGTTCACCTTCTCGTGGCTATTTTCTTCCGTACCTGTTTGGGCGATTTCGTCGTCTTTTGATTCTTCCGCTTATTCTTTTTTGTTAGAGTGTACTACAAAATTTATATTCCTTGAGGTTTGGTGGTCGCCTCGATTCTGTTAAATTTCCCACTTGGAAGGGAATTTAATTACCTGATGTAAAGTAGATGGTATTGCTTTCATGTCATGGATCCATGGTCTCCCCATGGTTACGATGTAGGCCATATCAGTATCAATGACTTGGAATCTAGTATTTTTGATTACTCCTTCTGCATAGGTGCTAAGCTCAATTTTCCCTTTTGTTATGACCGTAGAGTTGTCAAACCCAGATAGGGCTCGTACTTTTGGGATTACTTGATCCTCCATCAGCATTTCTTCCAAAACTCTCGACAAAATGATGTTAATTGAGCTACATGGATCAATCAACACTCTTTTTACGTTAGTGTCATGTATAAGCGGGGATATTACCAGTGCGTCGTTATGTGGAAGTATTAATACGTTGATATCTGCATCATCGAATGATATATTATCTGCTTCCAAGTCTTCACGAATCCGCTTCTCGTGCGTGATTGTGATTTTTGTTGTTCTTTTGCAGACTAGCCTGTTCACCTCCTCGCCTCCATGTATCACGTTCACTGTTCGCTTTAGAGATGGTGGTTTTGGGGTCTCCTGCATGTTCTTCATATATGCATGTTTACCTTTTTCACTGAACAGTCATGTTAGATAATCGTGTCTTAATAATTGTTCTACCTCACCTTGCAATAATTTGCAATCTGATGTTCTGTGTCCATGATCGTTATGGAATTCACACCAGAAGTCTGGATTCCTTATATTTGGGTTCGACCTCATTTCTTTGGGCCATCAAACCTTATCGCCCATATTTCTCAGTACTGTAATTAATTCATAAGTACTTACATTGAAGTGGTAGTCTCCAATTCTTGTATTATCTCTATTTCGTTCATCCCGATCCTTTCTGGATCTTGATGAGGATGAGCTCGTATCTCTATTTGATGGTTTATATCCTGACCGGGCGTTTTCAAACCTGGGACCCGAAGGTCCCATATAAGGTCCGTACATGTTCTTACATGTTCTCCTTTATGGTTTGGAGCGTCTAGAACTGGTTCGATCTTAAGCTTTTGATTGAGCAATGGTGTCTTCTTCTATTCGCAGCTTGGTGTTATCACTGTTATAGACATCGTTCCATGTTGTGGTTGGGAATTCTCTCAAGCTTTCCTTGAGTCTTCTCGTGGCTTCTGAGCTTGTCATTTAAATTGCTTGCAAATGCCATGGCTGCCCAATTGTCAGGTGCCCTTGGTAACATCATTCTTTCTCGTTGAAACCTGTCAACAAATTCACGAAGAAACTCTGCGTCTCCTTGTTTTATTTTGACTATGTCTTCCATTCTTTTTTCGACTTTTTGCGCACCGGAATGCGCTTTTATAAAAGAATCTGCAAGTTCAGCAAAAGAGTCAATAAAATTTTCAGGTAGAAGATAATACCATGTTAGTGCTCCTTTGGTGAGTGTTTCTCCGAACTTCTTGACTAGGACTGACTCAATTTCTTGTTTAGTCAGGTCGTTGCCTTTTACTCCGGTGGTAAAAGCAGTTACATGATCACGTGGATCGGTTGTCCCGTCGTACTTGGGAATATCAGGCATTTTGAATTTCTTAGGGATAGGCGAGGGTGCTGCACTTGGATTCCAAGGTTGTTGAGAATATCTATCAACGTCAATGCCTTTGATGACAAGTGGTACTCCAGGAATTTGCTCGATTCGATCGTTTTGTTCTTTCACCTGTTTCTGCAGGGTTAGTAATAAAGATTGTAATTCTGGATTATTGGACATACCTGGTCTTGTTTCGAGGGACTCATTTGGAGTTCCTCCACTTCCTGATTTTGCTAATCTGGATTGTCGATTTTCCACAGTTATAGTGTTGTTAGGTGGAGGTGTAGGTGATGCAGCTGGTAGTCCCCTCATGAAAGCTTCTATGGCTTGAGTTACATACTCACCAACCATCTGCCTTACCTGATCTTGTTCTCCTGTTTGTTCATTTCCATTATGATTATTGTTTTGAGTCGTAGATCTATCTGGAGAATTTTCCTTTGAGCCTCGTGGAGTTCCTGAAGGTGATGGAACTGGAGTTCCAATCCTCTGTTGGTTGTTGTCGTTGGCGTTCGACATAGTTCACAAAATGTTTGTTTGAGAAAGAACAGAGATTATCAGATTCCTTGAAACAGAACCAATTTGTTTAACCAAAGAATTAGATTCTCTGCCAAAGCTATTTTAAGAAGAACACGGGTTTCTGATAACCAAAGAATATGCTAAAAATTATAAGTAAATTCGTAAATAGAAAGCAGTAGGATGCGTAAAAAGTAAGTGTATTGCAATAGTCGTTTGAACGTATCCATACAAGTTATATTTTACTCCTTTTTATAGAGAATTTCTTAATATAACGTCTACTCTTTTCAATAATTGTGCATTAATGACTAATAATGACATTAATGTAACGTTACAATGATTAATCGTAACTGTTGCATGAAGATTATGTAACTTTTGGCTCATTAATTGAAGATCCTTGAATCTTCCCTTTATTCTGCCTTGATTCATTCTGACCATGTCTCTTCATCTTCTCAATCAGGTTGAGATTCCCGTGTCTGATTATCCCGTGGGTATGATGTTCTGTTCCTCTTTATCTCGTACCTCTTCAAAGAGTCCCGTCCAGTTGACATGATTTCATGTTCCACATAGATTACTGAGTCATCACAATTATTACACGTGCGAAGCTCATTTTTACCAATACACTGTTGTTACTTGATCTTTCGGGGTTGGCTCAACTCGAGGAGTTGTTTCTGGTCCTGCTCCGCTCAAAGTATTTTGCTGACTCTGTAGCTGAGCAATAGCTACTTGTTGTGCTTGCAACATTTCAAAAATTACTTGCAGACTAACTTCTCTTTCTTCTCGAGCTTGTGCCCTTTGTGCGTCAAGTTAGTCCTCCCCGCGTACACTTCTGTCAATATCAGTACCCAAATCGACGTGTACAACAATGTGCTAACCTACGTTGGCAGGGTTTGGTGCTGGTGCTACCCCACGGTTTAGCGATGGTACATCGGCGCATGAGGCCATTGCACTATTTTCTCCGTGGAACCCAAGACCATCGTTTCCATGTGAGTTTGCCGAGTTAGACATATTTTTACCTGAAATCAAAGAATCATTGGACAAGAAAAAGTGTGAAGAATAACTTGTGTTAACAGAAAACTAGCACAAAAATAATCACTATTATCTTTAGCCCCACGGTGGGCGCCAAACTGTTTACCTCGAAAATGTTATTAACAATCATATTTGATTTGTGGTTCTAAAAATACGTGATTTATTTCAATACTAGTAGATAAGCAAGAAATATTAAGTGTAAGTAAGGAAAATGTGATAACCAAACCAGTTTTTCCAAAGGAACGGGGGCCTCGAGCTCAATAGCCTCGGGGTCTCGAGGTCAGTTTAGTAGCAATGAAGTATGAACAATAAATTGTTATAATATAGGAGAAGTATATATTTTATTAATCTTGAAATATTTTTTATTTTAAATTTTATTCTATTGTTGGCAATAATATTATTTGAATTTTAATGAATAAAATATCTGTTAAATTAAAGGGACTTATATAGTTATCAAATAGCCTTTGTTTTTTTATTATATTATTTAATATTTAATATAATTGCATTATTAATAGAAATTTTTATTAACATATTACTTTGTTAATATATTTGTCTGCTCGTTCTTTTTTTATAATATAAGAGAAGATATATTTATTTTATTAATCTTGAAATATTTTTTATTTTAAAGTTTATTCTATTGTTGTCAATAATATTATTTGTATTTTAATGAATAAAATCTGTATTAAATTAAAGGGACTTAGTCATCAAATAACTTTTTTGCTATGTATTTTTTTGTTATATTATTTATTATTTAATATAATTACATTGTTAATAAAAAATTTTACATGCATATTACTTCGTTTAATATTTTTGTCAACTACTTTTTTTTGTAATATAATAGAAGATATATATTTTATTACTTATGAGTTATTTTTATTTTAAATTTTATTCTAATGTTGTCCATAATATTTTCTAAATTTTAATGAATAAAATATCTATTAAATTAAAGAGACTTGTATTGTCATTGAATAACTTTTTGTTCCATATTTTTCTTTATTATACTTATCCAATATTTAGTATTTTTACATTATTAATAGACATTTTTATTAGCATGTTAATTTGTTTAATAACTTTGTCTACTATTGTTTTTGTAGTATAATAGAAGATATATTTTATTACTATTGAAATATTTTTTATTTTAAATTTTTCCTATTATTCTCAATAATATTATCTGAATTTTAGTGAATAAAATCTCTATTAAATTAAAGAGAGTTGTATAGCCATTGAATAATTTTTTGTTATGTATTTTTCTTTATTATATTATCTGATACTTAGTTTATTAAATTGAGAATAGAAACTTTTATTAGCATATAACTTTATTTAAAATTTTATATGTCCCTTTCCTTTTATAATATAACATAATATATATATATATTTTTTAATATTTTATATTTTCTTCTATTACCCCTAATAATATTTATGAATAAATAAACTTTTTATTTTCAAAAATAAAACAAAATTATTAGCAAACAAAGAAATTTTGAATTGGTAGTTTTTTATTTTTTGTAATTTTAATGTTTTATTTTATAATAATTTAGAAACTCCAACTTGAAACTACTCTCCAATTTGAATGGAAAGTTTTAATTATAAAATATTTTATTTAACTATTTTATAGATATTTAAATTCAAAAATAGTAACCAATAACTAATTATTAACTAAATAACTAATTATTACCTACTTTTGCCATTTGAATTTTTTTCAAGCAGCTACTTGGCTTAAGGGGGTGATTTTTTCCTCTTCTTATAATAATACATAGATATAGATAGGCATTGAATACCCTTATTATTCTATATTTTTGTTCACTATATTATCCCATATTAGTATTATTGCGTTGTTAATAGAAACTTTTATTAGCATATTATTGTGGCTAAAAGATTACTGTTGCTACAATAACTTTTAATGCGTGGCAAAAATTGTAATTAGCTACAAAATTATATTGTAGCTATTTAGGTAATTGTTGCCACGATAATTTGCAACTATAGCAAAAATGAGGAATTAGCTTTGTCAATTTAACTTTTGTGGCTAAGAAATTTTATGAATTAGTAAAAAGCCACGCCATTCTAATTCTTGTAGCAATTGTTAGGTACTAGCCACGGAATTTAGATTTTTAGCTAAGATTTCGTAGCTATAAATACATTATGTTGTAGTGCCGCAGCAATAGCCCTAATAAGGACAGAGGTCGAGGCCGTGTCAGAGGCTGAGGCAGGGACAAAACTCAGCCCACTACTCATATAACTTGTAACTTGGTTGCCAAAGAAAAAATGTAAAGGCTCAAGATGGGAGGCTAAGGAAAATATGCACGGACGGGAAAGTTTGGCACAACGGCAGTCCAAGAAAGGCCTGATATCATTCCTCAGCCCAAGTTAGTCTAGGATTTCCTCTAGAAGTACATTTCAGGTAAGTTCTAAATCACAGATGACACAAGAGAACTTTCCAATAAATCACCCCACTCATGGCACATGAAAATTCAAATGGAAAATAAACCCAAGACCCAATTGAAACCAGTTAATCTCAAAGGAGGCCACATATGGCCTGGGAAACTATTTTGTGAATATAAATCAAGAATTCCTACAGATCATTGTGTGATAATAATGCTTACTTCAACCACTTCTTTTTTAAAAAGAATCAAAAAATTCATATGCCGAAGTAAATCATGTTGGTACCAAACAAGCCACAAATTTAGCCTATAGGCACAACCTCAACTTAAACCACGCATTCTTTCCAAATTAACAAAACTATACCTACACTACAAGACTAATTCTTTGAAGAAAGTCACGAAGCTATCCATCATCGAGAAGAGTTGAAATAAATTGATCGAAAAGATCAACCGATTACCAAAGATATTACCACCAAAATAAAATATACTATACATATATAATATAACAATTCCCATGAAAACAAAGTAATGTCACATAAATAAACAAAGAACAAAATACCAATTCACCTAAAAAACAGAAACAAACTAAATCGTCATAAGAATAAAAAGACAAATCCTAATATCCATCCACAAGAAAAATAAAACTTTCATCCCAATCACAGTTATTCAAGAAGCCACCCCAACTCGAAATTTAACAAATAAAGTAAAAGACTGAACGGTGCTCCCTGAATACTGCATCAAGTACTCTCCTCACTGTCAGACTCCGTCACACCCTCTTCTCTCTCCTCCTCGGACCAGTAAGATGGAACATCATCATCTTCCTCCGGCTCAGTCGATGGTAGTGGTGTTTAACCCAAAAAATAGCTTTCAAGGTCAAAGCAATAATTTTGTATGACGGGCCACAAGCAACCGATTCAATCCGAAAGATATAATTTTTGTTAATACAACGTGATAGAGAAGTGAAAAATGAATTCAATGACAGATAAGATAATAAAAATAAAGCAGAGAAGAAATAATTCTTATTGAATAATCCTTGACAGGATGTTGAGTCGAACGGAGCTTGAAGGGCCAAACTATGGCTAACTTGAAAGCAAGATGATATGAATTACAATGTATAGAATTGTAGAGAAGAAAGTTCGATCCCCTGATTGTGATAAAACTATGTCTATTTATAGGGATAAATCTAAGTAACCATTCTCCTTGAATAATGGGTCTATTATGAGCATTTACTCAACCCATCCATTACTTTTGGAAGACTTGTAACAGTTGTGTAAATGCTGGAATTTCGTAATTGATGAGTTAATTCCGTAACTGATGAGTTAATTCCATAACTGATGAGTCAATCTCGTGGCTGATGAGTCAATTCCGTGAATGATGAGTCACTCCCGTACCTGTTGAGTCAATCTCGTGCATGCTGAGACAATCTCGTGCCTATTGGGTCAATCTCGTGCAAGTTGAGTCAATCTTGCAATTGATTGCCTTGTTCTGAACGTTACAATCATTTATTGCATTTATTGTACGTTACATAATTGATTTGTAACTGATGGAGTAATGATGATAAATCCCATATAATCCGGGATTAATTGATTCCTTCCTCATTTGTAATTATGAGATATTCTCCCGCACCTGTTCCGAGCTATTTATGATGACCTGTTTTGAGGCTATCAGGTACGATATGAATATGTTCGATCCCGGAGGTGTTTCACATATCATCTTTACATGTCATTCTTCACTTTTCTCCAAGCTTTGCTGACACGTGTTGCCATTTAATAGACCCACGTGGCGAGACTATTTTTCGCCAATACAGACATGCTGGTGAAATCAACACAAGCGGAAGATCATTTCCAGCATCCTTCAATTACCTTCGAAATCCTACGCAGGTATAATATGAAATTAAATCCAGAAAAATGCGTCTTTGGCGTAGAATTAGGTATGTTTTTGAGTTTCCTTGTATCAAATAGAGGAATAGAAGTAAATCCTGCTCAAATTAAAGATATTGATGAAATACCCAATATACTTACGAGCAAAAAAGAAGTTCAAAGACTAACAGGAAGAATTGCAGCCTTAGGAAGATTTATCTCCAGGTCTTCGGAGAAGAGTTTTAAATTCTTTTCAGTTCTTAAAAGTAGAATCAGTCGAATGGACTGAAGAATGTCAACATGCTCTCAAAGATCTGAAGGCCTATCTATCAAAACCCCCGTTTCTATCTAAACCAAAAGAGGGGGAAAGGTTGTATATCTATTTTGCCGTTGCAGAAATTGTTGTAAGTGCAGTAATGGTAAGAGAAGACAAAGGTAAACAATCTCCAATTTATTATGTAAGCAAGTCCTTATTAGATGCTGAAACTAGATATCCCCATCTAGAAAAATTAGCCTTAGCTCTAATCATGGCAGCTAGAAAGTTAAGACCATATTTTCAATGTCATCCAATCACTATTGTGACCTCATACCCATTGAGAAATATTCTGCAAAAACAAGAATTATTGGGGAGATTAGCTAAGTGGGAAATAGAATTAAGAGAACATGACACAATATATCAGCCTAGGACTGCAATAAAGTCTCAAATTTTAGCTGATTTCGTCGCTGATTTTAATACTAGCATAATCCCTGAAGTGGAAAAAGAGTTACAACTCTTTAACGGGGCTAATCCATGAATATGGACCCTATTTACAGACGGCTCTTCTAATGTAAAAGGAGCTAGCTTACGAATTGTTTTAATATCACCTACGGGTGAAAAGATACGCCAATCTATTAAATGTTATCCCATAACTAACAATGAAGCAGAGTACGAAGCTGTCATTGTAGGGCTTGAACTAGCACGAGAACTCTCAATCGAGCATATCGTGATCAAAAGTTACTCTCAACTGGTGGTAAACCAGATGCAAGGGACTTATATTGCTAGAGAGACTCGGATGCAACAATATCTGGAAAAAGCACGAGACCTAGTAAGACAATTCCAATCATGGAAGGTTATGCAAATACCCAGGGAGGAAAATGCAGAAGCGGATGCATTAGCTAACCTCGCAGCAGTTGCAGAAGTGACAAATAAAGACAATGCAATTGTCATTCACCTATTTCACTCAGCAATCGACCAGGACAAAATGAGGTAACATTTAACAATTTAACCTGGGATTGGAGAAACGAAGTTTTAATTTTTTTGCAGAATGGTACCGTACCAGAAGATAAAAAAGCAGCTCAAGCACTTCGCCGAAAAGCTGCACGGTACTGCCTCATTCGTAATACTTTATACCGCAAAATGTTTGGAGGTCCCTTAGAAAAGTTCCTCGGACCCAATCAAACAGAGTTCGTGATGAAGGAAGTACACGAAGGACACTACGGAAACCATGCAAGAGCAAGATCCTTAGTCAAAACCCTAATCAGAGCAGGGTACTATTGGCCCAAAATGGAAGAAGAGGCTGAGAATTTCGTAGGTAAATGCGACAAATGTCAACGATATGCTACCAACATGCATAGACCAACAGAGTTACTTCACCCAATGATATCACCATGGCCATTCAAGAAATGGGGCATGGACATAGTGGGACCCCTTCCCCCGGCTAAAGGAAAGGTACGGTTCCTACTCGTATTAACTGATTATTTTACAAAGTGGGTGGAGGCAGACGCTTTTAAACAGGTGCGAGAAAAAGAAGTGAAAACTTCATATGGAGACACATAATATGCCTCATTGGAATACCAAAGGAAATCGTATGTGACAATGGCCCATAATTCATAGGCTCACAAATCACAGAATTCTTCGAAAGTTGGCAAATCAAACGAATCACTTCATCACCATATCACCCCGTGGCTAACGGGCAAGCCGGGTCAACAAACAAGGTCATCGTCAACAACCTAAAGAAACGGTTGGAAAAAGCCAAGGGAAATTGGCCCGATGAGCTACCGGCAATATTATGGGCTTACAGAACTAGTGCAAAAACAGATACGGGAGAGACTCCATTCGCGCTTGTTTACGGTTCAGAAGCTTTAATACCGGTGGAAATTGGCGAACCAAGCACAAGGTTCACAACATCAACGGAAGAGACAAACACCGACGAGTTGAGGACAAATCTAGATTTTCTCGAGCAAAGAAGAGAAACCGCACTAATACGTATGGCATCCCAGAAACAAATTATAAAGCGATATTACAACAGAAAAGCCCACCTAAGATATTTCAAAATTGGGGACTTTGTTCTAAAAAAAGTCTTCCAATCAACGAAGGAAGCTGGTGCAGGGAAGCTAAATCCAAATTGGGAAGGACCTTACAAAGTTTGTGGCATCGCTGGAAAAGGCGCTTATGAGTTGGAGGCTATGGACGGCAGAATTTTACCAACCAGTTGGAATGTTGTTCATTTGAAGAAGTACTACATCTGAGTAAAAGGAATACCCCCGGTCAGGTATCATTACATTCAAATTCACTTTTGTACAGTTAAAATTATACTAACCATTTTAGATGATAGGCAAAAAGCTAACCCATCACCGGATGATGATATTAGACATGCACAGACACGAGAAAGTAACTGAATTCTCGGTCTAGGGTTATAACTTTCTGATGGACGTTTTAAAGGGTTAAGCAGTCACCATCTAAAAAGTCAAAGCTCGAGCATGGAGATCCATCTTCCCAACAAGTCAAGTACTATGAGCAAAATCAAATAGCCAAAGACTCAAAACACAAAGCTTGACTCAAAAGCCTTCGAAAACATATTCGCAAATGTAAACGAATGTTTCAAAAAACATATTCGTAAATGTAAACGAGTGTTCAGGTTAAAGGCAAAATATTAGTTATGGGTAAAAATGCACATCTTTGTACTTACTCAAAAACTGTTGTAAATGAAAACAGTTATGGATGAAAGATCATTATGAAAACAGTTACGGATGAAAGATCATTATCCTTGTACTTATTCAGAAAACTGTTATGAATGAAAACAGTTACGGATGAAAAAGCATTGCCCTTGTATTCATTTAAAAGCTGTTATCAATAAAAATAGGTATGTAAAAATTCATACCCTTATATTTAAAAATTGTTATAAACAAAAACAGTTATTCCCTTGTACTAATTCGAAAAAACTGTTGCAAAAGAAAAATAGTTACGAGTACAAGTTCATATCAAATATGTTGAAAGAAAGAACAATTACAAAATAGGTCATAGACGATACACAAACACATGTGAAATCTTATGAAAGTTCGAAACAATGCAAAAACTTTCTTCAAAACATTGTTAAAGAAAAACATGTGAAATTCCTATCTCTCTTTTGTATATTTACACCATTATGAAGTTGAGACGTCTGCTTCATTAAGTGTCGATAAAAAAAGGGCCCTCTTTTATAAACCGTGCCTATTACGAAAAGGTACGAACTTTCTAAGCATTTTATAATGCAAAGTCAAAACTCAAAGGTAAACCAAAAACCTCAAAAAGAAAGCATGCAAAGGCTTAAGAGTGAAACAAAAACTCAAAGAAATCTAAAGTCATGCTAATATTGATATTAATATATTACGGCAAAATAAACTAAGTGTTAACTTAGTCTAAGGTGGATTAATTTATACATTGATTGACCCTAAGTTATCAGTTGGGGACTTACAAAGGATCCAACTTTACCCCCGATGGGACTGGGGGTAACCACCAATTGATACAAATAAAAAAAGAAGAGAGAACCAAGTTCTTTACACTTTTCCAGATGGGGGGTTGTCTTCACTGGCAGGAGGAGAAACTTGAGATGGGAAGACACGAGCAACAAGGACCTCAACCTCAGGTGAAGAGAGATTCTGACTTTGCTGAGACTTCTCAATCGTCTCTCTGGTTTTAGCAATTTCGGCTTCCAAGTCAAAACCCTCTTGTCCCATTTCCGTCAATGTGTCAAGACGGGTATTCATATAAGCCCACCTTACATCGACGACTGTTTTGTATTCAAGAGCTTCATAATCCTTCTCCCACTGTTCAATTTCAGCTCTTAACTCATCTCTTTCAGCCACGACAACATCGTGAGAGGCCTGCAAAGGATTGAGGGATCTTTCCAGAAACCAGACCTTCTTTGAGAAGTTACGGAGAGTGAGAAGTTGAACAAGTTCACCAGAGTACACCTCCTTCTAGTCCAATAAAGCCTTCAGGCTCCTAATCTCCTATGTGGCACGGGAAAGCTGCTCTGCAAATGAAGATTCTAGGACACTTTTGTTCTTGCCTGCCTGGTTCGAAGACGCCTTCTTAACGGCTAGTTCTGCTGCCATAACCCTAACTTGCTACTCCAAGGTACACTTTTCCTCCTCTACTGCCTCCATGTCAAGTTGTAGACCCTCGTACTTCTCCCTCCAATTATCAGCCTCAATTTGGAAGTCTTTTGCTGTCTACTCCATTTGAACGACACTCTTCATTAACTCTGTGCCCACAAGATTGATCTACATAAAAAGATACATTAGATACAGTAATTATATATAAGTACATACGAAAGAAGAGCAAGTTTTACCTTTAAAGACGAGTGCACGATCTCGTTCACCCACGTTAGAGAGATGTGGCCTTCCAGCTTAGACTTTTCACTTGGGCCTATCAATGGCTTTAACCATACATCAACCTGGCCCGACTTTTTCAAGAGGTTGCCCGTCGCTGGAACCTCTATTGTAACTTGCCTCATCTCTCCCCTGCTGGAAGACCCTACTTCTACAGCAGAAGGCACGGAAGCGGGGGCGGATAAGGGAGCCACATGCAGAGTAGGCAGAGAAGCAGAAATAACCACGGGAGTAGAAACAACAGCGGGAGCAGAAATGACAACGGGAGCAATTGAAGGAAGTTCTTTAGAAGCAGGAGGAGAGAAAATAACAAGATGTGCTTCGTCAGAAATGGTACCAAAACCTTCACAGAACAGGAGATCAATGGATTCACGAACAGGAGAGGGAGTTGCATCCTCAGGGGCAGAAATTTCGGATTCAGGAACGGGAGGGTCAACAACAGGTGCAAACTCGTCGTCAGAAACCACCCTCCTTCTACGTGACCTGTGGACCAGCGAACCCTTCTCTTCCTCTTCCTCCTCTAAGGTCCTGGACCCACTTGCTTTTCTTTTCGACGAGGAGGAACCAATAATGATCTTCTAGGCCTTTGTCATGGACAACCTTGAAGCGGACACAGCCGCAACAGAAATACCACGAGCAGCAAACCCTACCAAATGAAAGGGATCAGGTAAAACTTAAAAGAAGAAAGAAGTAAAAACAAAGAACTTCGCTCACCGTGGGTATTAACCTTCCAGCCAAACCTCCCAGAGAGGTATTTCCACGAACGTTCTTCTAAAGAAGCAATCAACAAGAGTTTTTCTACCCAATCACGAAAACTGGAGACATTCTCAATGGTTCCCATGATTGTTGCAAAGAAAAGAAACAGTCACGGTACTGATAAAGTATCAAAAGAAAAGGAAAGAAATGTGAGCAAAACTGTACTCACGTGCAAGATTCCACTTCTCAGGGAAGGGGAGATTTTCTTCACCTACTAAACCTGCAGTAGGGACAGCAACATACCGGAAATACCACCCTCGGTCTTTGTCATCATCTGGAGTAACTAACACCTTTTTACTCCTAGTTGCAAGAGTAAACACTCCTTGGAGAAACAACATCGGAGAATAGAGGTGAATAAGATGATGAAAAGTGAAGGGTACAGAAGCTAAATTAGCCAAATACCTAAGGCACGCGACAACTCGCCAAGCAAGAGGACCGACTTGTCCCAGACAAATTTTGAAGAATCGACAAAACTTGATGATAACGGGGTTGATGGGAGGCTTGAATCCTAATGTGAAAGGATAATTATAAACATAAGAATACCCAACCTTGTAGGAGGTTATTCTTTGGTTATCGTTAGGAACATTAACAGGAAAATCAGGCTTCCAAAAACAATCCCTGCATACAAGAGACACCAAGCCCTCAGTTATTTGGGTAGGATAAAGGTCGGCATTGTTTTGTGAAGACATTGAAGAAAGCTGTTCACTCATGGCCTGACTATCCTTGGTGAAAGAAAACTCCGCAAGAACAATTTCATCGTTCCTCGGCTCACGAAGCGGTTCATTGTGTTCTCTACTCTTTGATGAAGATCTAGAAGCCCTAGCCCTTGAAGAAGATAAAGGAGCAGTAGACCTAGAAGAAGATAGGGGAGTAATACGAGAAGAAGAAGAAGAACCCCTGGAAGGAGTAGAACCTAAACTCCTAAGCCTACCGCCTCTCCTACTCCGTGTTGGAGTAGAAGAGGAAGTCAAATCATCTACGATGATGACCTTTTTAGATTGCTGGTTTGAAGAAGACATATTTACGAAGAAGAAGAATTTACAAATAAAGAAAGAGAGTTAGAAGTTTTTCGTGAAAGTAAAGAAAGGAAAAGGGGTATTTATACTCGAAGGCAACCGTCAAAAAATGGAAAAAATAGTGATGTGAAAGTCATAATTGAAGTTGTCACTTCGTGACTGATGCAACCTCTAAAAGCCCTAAAAGCCGCTGAATAATTGCAGAACCAATCCGGAAATGCCATGTGGCACGAAAATTAAATAGAAGTGGCAAATGACGCATACAGTCAGAGACAGATACAATGGTACGAGTGAAGCGGCGGCAAAATATTCCCGCCATAAATGAGTATCCACTTACCAAATATTAATCGATAAATAAATGGTAAGTGGGGGGACTATCTGTATTGGTAAAAATGAGATTCACACGTGTAATAATTGTGATGACTCAACAAATCTATGTGGAGCAATGAAATCATGACAACTGGACGACACTCTTTGAAGAGGTACGAGATAAAGAGGAACGGAACAACATACCCACGGGGTAATCAGACACGGGAATCTCAACTTGATTGAGAAGATGAAGAGACACGGTCAGAATGAATCAAGGTAATGAGCCAAACGTTACATAATCTTCACGCAACAGTTACGATTAATCATTGTAACGTTACATTAATGCCATTATTAGTCATTAATGCTCAATTACTGAAAAGAGTAGACGTTATATTAAGAAATTCCCAATAAAAGGAGTAAAATATAACTTGTATGGACACGTTTGAACGACTATTGCAATACACTTACTTTTTACGCATCTTACTGCTTTCTATTTACGAATTTACTTACAATTTTAAGCATATTTTTTGGTTATCAGAAACCCGTGTTCTTCTTAAAATAGCTTTGGCAGAGAATCTAATTCTTTGGTTAAACAAACGGGGCGGGAGCTGACCCCACCATTATGAAAATGCCCGAAGACCTCACCAAAAGGATTGAGTCAGGAGAAAAGAAGATAGAGGATAACGATAAGAAAGTGGAAACCTATAAGTCGAGGGTCGACCAGATCCCTGGAGCACCTCCGATATTGAAGGGACTGGATTTGAAGAAGTTCATGCAGAAACCGTTCCCACCAAGTGCGGCTCTGAAGCCCATTCCAAAGAAGTTCATGATGCCCGACATCCCAAAATACAACGGTACCACAGATCGAGTCTGTCCTATTGAAGAAATTTGGGGAAACTTTGTCAAAATGGGCTATGATGTGGTATCATAACCTCCCCCAAATTGCATTGATTCGTTTGCCATGTTGGAAGACTCATTTGTAAAGGCATATGCTGGTGTCATAAAGGTCGCTACAAGGAAGTTCGATGTCTTCAAAATCAAACAAAAAGAGAACGAGATGCTAAGGGAGTTCGTATCCCGTTTCCAGATGGAGCGAATGGAATTACCACCAGTCTCCGATGATTAGTCTGTGCAAGCCTTCACCCATGGACTGAATGAATGAAGCTTAATAACTTCGAGGCAGCTGAAGCAAAACTTGATCGAGTATCCCGCCGTAACTTGGGCAGATATGCACAATAGGTACCAATCAAAAATCAGGGTCGAGGACGACCAATTGGGATCCCTCTAGGGCTCAGTGTATCAAAGAAGGCTACTAGCAAACGAATCAAGAGATGCAGAAAGGGAGCTGAGACCAAACGAGGAAAGGTATCAGCCGTACATTAAAGATCGAAGAAACACTTCGAGGCGTAACATACCTCGAAATGATCGAAGAGCGGTTCGAGGCCAAAATTCCCGAGGACTTATGAGCAAAATCGGGTTTGACAGGCACTCGGGACTGTTGGAGGCACCCTGATTGACAGAGTAAAACTTCAACATCGATGCCTCAAACATCGTATCAGCCATCGGCAAGATCAAAGACACGAGATGGCCCAAGCCCATCCAGACCGATTCCTCTCAAAGGAATCCCAACGTGATGTGCAAGTATCACGGTACTCATGGTTATAGGACCGAGGACTGCAGACAGCTTTGAGAGGAGGTAACTCGATTGTTCAACGAAGGGCATCTTCAAGAATTTCTCAGCGACCGGGCCAAGAGGTATATTCGAGAGAGAGATATGCAAATAGGAAGAACAAACCAGAAGAGCCTCAACATGTCATTCACATAATCATCAGAGGAGTCGACATCCCACAAGGACCCATATTCAAATGGAGGAAAATATCCATCACAAGGGAGAAGCAGACTCGGAACTACATACCCGAGGACACTCTAACGTTCAGCGAGGAGGACATCGAGGCCTTATCTCAGCCTCATAATGATGCACTGGTAATTTCTATACTTTTAAATAAAGTTCAAGTTAAACGTGTGCTCATGGATCCAGGTAGTTCGGCCAATATAATCAGGTCGAGGGTCGTGGAGCAGCTCGGGCTACTTGACCAAATCATACCCACCTCTCGAGTCCTGAATGGATTCAACATGGTGAGTGAAACAATGAAGGGGGAAATCATCCTCCCCGTCAACGTGGCTGGAAAAATACAAGACACCAAGTTTCATGTCATCAAAGGTGACATGAGGTACAATGCTTTACTTGGAAGGCCATGGATACATAGCATGAGAGTAGTGCCATCAACTCTTCATCAAATAATGAAGTTCCCAACAAAGGATGGCGTGAAAACGATGTACGGAGAGCAGCATGCAGCTAAGGAGATGTTCGCGGTGCACGAATTAGCACCAGTATCAATGCCATCCACCTCGGAGAAGTCAAAAGACAAGCAGGGTGCTAGATAGCAACCACAGTATATACCCATGGTTGAACCTGTGGGACAGGTGATCAATGAACAGGCGGTCGAGGACGAAGAAAAAGATTTCCTCACCCCTCGAGCCTTCGTTTCCCCCGAGGAGTCAGATGCAACGATGTCCACAGTCGAAGAGCTCGAGCACGCTGTACTAATCGAGCATCTTCCAGAACTCAAGGTATACCTGGGAACGGGATTAACCCCCGAACTCAGGAAAAAACTCATTCAATTTCTTATTAATAACATTGATTGCTTCGCTTGGTCCCATTTAGATATGACAGGGATCCCATTGGAGATAACCACCCATCGACTAAGTGTCGACCTCAGGTTCAAACTGGTGAAGCAAAAAAGGAGACCTCAGTCCGAGGTAAAGCATGCATTCATCAAAGATGAGGTAACAAAACTTCTCAAAATAGGATCCATTAGGGAAGTAAAATACCCTGAATGGCTAGCTAACGTAGTAGTAGTACCTAAAAAGGGAAATAAACTGGGAATGTGTGTAGATTACAAAGATTTGAATAAAGCATTCCCCAAAGATTCTTTCCCATTGACCAACATCGATCGTTTGATCGATGTTACGGCCGGCCACGAGATCCTTACCTTTCTTGATGCCTACTCCGGGAACAATCAAATTCAAATGAACCCGGAGGACCAGGAAAAGACTTCGTTCATCATGAAGTATGGTACATATTGCTATAATGTAATGCCCTTCGGGATAAAAAAATGCAGAAGCTACATATCAACGCCTAGTTAATAAGATGTTCGAACATCAAATAGGCAAGTCTATGGAGGTTTACATTGATGACATGCTAGTTAAGTCCCTGTGCGCAGAGGACCATTTGACTCATTTGCAGGAGACGTTCGATATCCTAAGAAGGTAGCTCAACCCCGAAAAATGCACTTTAGGAGTCGGACAGGGCAAAGTTTTGGGCTTCATGGTGTCGAATAGGGGGATCGAGATCAACCCTGATAAAATCAAAGCCATCGAGGAGATCACCATGGTGAACAATGTGAAAGCCGTGCAGCGGTTGACCGGGCGGATAACAGCCTTAGGCCGATTTATCTCGAGGTCTTTGGATCGGAGTCATCATTTCTTCTCCCTACTCAAGAAGAGGAACAACTTTGAATGGACTCCAGAATTTCAACAAGCCTTGGAAGATTAAAACGGTATCTGTCGAGCCCACCTTTGCTCCATACCCCGAAGGAAGACGAAACACTATACTTGTATTTGGTTGTGACCGAAGTAGCGATAAGTGGTGTGTTGGTTCGAGAAGAACAAGGTACGCAATTCCTTGTCTATTACGTAAGTCGGACCCTAGGAGATGCAAAAACCAGGTATCCGCACTTAGAAAAATTAGCTCTTGCATTAGTAAGTGCATCTAGGAAATTGAAACCATATTTTCAATGCCATCGTATATGTGTATTAACTACATATCCACTTCGAAACATCTTGCATAAACCTGAATTATCGGGCTGATTGGCCAAATGGGCCATCGAACTTGGAGGGTATGATATCGAATATCAACCTCGAGCAACTATCAAGTCTCAAATTTTGGCAGACTTCGTGGACGATTTTACGCCTGCCCTCGTGCCCGAAGTAGAAAAGGAACTCCTGCTAAAAACGGGCACATCATCGGGGGTATGGACCCTCTTCACAGATGGTGCCTCGAATGTGAAGGGGTCCGGGCTCGTTATAATACTAAAACCGCCTACGGGCGGCATCATTAGACAATCTATAAAAACTTCAAAATTGACTAACAATGAGGCCGAGTATGAGGCCATGATTGCATGTCTCGAACTAGCCAAAGGCCTTGGAGTAGAGGTCATCGAGGCAAAGTGCGACTCTCTTTTGGTAGTAAACCAAGTAAACGGGAGCTTCGAGGTCCGAGAAAACAGGATGCAAAGATACTTAGATAAGCTTCAAATGACATTGCATCACTTCAAAGAATGGACGTTGGTCCACATACCTCGAGAACAGAATAGCGAGACCGATACACTCGCAAACTTGGGATCCTCGGTCGAAGAAGATGATATTGTCCCGGGGATTGTCATACAACTATCAAGATCGGTGATCGAAGAGGGTCATGAAGAAATTAACTCAACAAGACTAACATGGGATTGGAGGAACAAGTACATCGACTACTTGAAGCATGGGAAACTCCCCCCGGACCCAAAAGAATCGAGGGCTCTTCGAGCCAGGCAACCCAATTTTCACTCGATGAGAATAGAATATTGTATAGAAAGACCTTCGACGGACCACTAGCAGTATGCTTGGGACCGAGAGACACCAATTATGTGCTACGAGAAATCCACAAAGGCACTTGTGGAAACCACTCCGGTGCTGATTCCTTGGTTCGAAAGGTAATCAGAGCAGTGTACTAGTGGGATAGCATGGAAAAGGACACCAAGGAGTTCGTTCGAATATGTGACAAATGCCAAAGATTTGGTCTATGATACATCAACCTGGAGAAAAACTACACTCGATTCTATCCCCGTGGCCATTCATGAAATGGGGGATGGACATCGTCGGCCCCCTGCCAACGGCGCCAGGTAAAGCATGATTTATCTTATTTATGACTGACTACTTCTCAAAATGGGTAGAAATGCAGGCCTCAATAAAATAAGAGAAAAAGAAGTCATCGAATTCATATGGTGTGTAAGGCCTTGATGACTATCAAGGAAAGGCGGGAAACTCCCAAAAGCACGTGGTTAAGGCTGACTAAGCTTGCAAGAATAGTACAAATCCATACTAAGCCATTAAATAGTTGTACCAGTAGCATTACCTTGTAATAATTATACATGTACTATGTTGGGATTCCCCCTCCTATATAAAGGGTAACCTTTTAATTTTGTATGATATATGGTATTCAATACAACAACAAGAACATTCTCTGCTCTCTAACTCAAACATACTCTATGATTGTCCCACTGATTTATTACTTTCATTTATTGTGTTCATTTATTGTTCTTCATTCATTGCCCATTATTGATCATAAAGGGCTATACTCGAGGCCCTTAATACTATTATTTCCTCGTCGGTTGCCCATTATTAAGCACTGTAACTCGACCTCGAGGCCTTGCTTCCGCTGGCTCGAGACCCTGCCTTGTGGCTACTCCGGTTTGCATATCACTACTTTCCTTTACCATTATCTTAATTTCCTTGCTCATACTTAGCATCTATTGCCTAAACAACTAGTATTAAAAAATCACATATTTTTAGAACCAAAAAATCAAATATAATTGTCATTACCATTTTCCCGATAAACAGTTTGGCGGCCACCATGGGGCTAAAAATAATAGTGATTGTTTTGGTGCTGGTTTTCTAAAAACACAAGTTATCTTTCACACTTTTTCTTGTCCAAGAATCTTTGATTTCAGGTAAAAAAAATGTCTAAATCAGTGAGTGCACATGAAAACAATGGCATTGAACTTCATGGAGAGAACGGTGCAGCTGCTCTAGACGCCGGTGTACAATCGCAAAACCTTGGGGAAGCACCAGGACAAATCCCCGTTGATGTTGGTTCACGCAACGCTCAGCATGTCGATGTAAGATCCCATACAGATGGAAGTGTGCACGGAGATCAACATGAAGCGCAGAGTTTTCGAGATGTTACATGCACAACAAGTAGCTATTGCTCAGCTACAAAGCCAACAAAAAACTCCAAGCACAACAATACCGGTAACGACTCCTCGAGTCGAGCAGGCACCGGAAAGATCAAGTAACAATAGGTCAACAACACACCCCGCCGTAATGAAGATACCCGAGGACCTCACAAAGAGGATTGAATCGGGAGAAAAAAAGATAGAAGCTAACGACAAAAAAATGGATACCTATAATTCGAGGGTCGACCAGATCCCGGGGGAACCCTAGATTCTGAAAGGTGTAGATTCGAAGAAGTTCGTGCAGAGATCGTTTCTATCCAGCGCGGCTCTAAAGCCCATTCTGAAGAAGTTCAGGATGCCTGATATTACGAAGTACAATGGGACCACGAACCCCAATGAGCACATTACTGCCTATACTTGTGCTGTAAAGGGAAATGACCTAAAGGATGACGGGATTGAATCCGTCTTGTTGAAATTTTTTGGAGAAACACTATCAAAAGGGGACATGATGTGGTATCATAACCTACCCCCGAACTCAATGGATTCGTTTTCCATGTTGGAAGACTCTTTCGTAAAGGCACACGCCAGTGCTATCAAGGTTGCAACAAGGAAGTCCGACGTCTTCAAAATCAAGCAAAGAGAAAACGAGATGCTAAGAGAATTTGTATCTTGCTTTCAGATTGAGTGAATGGAATTATCACCAGTCTCCGATGACTGGGCAGTGCAGGCCTTCACTCAGGGTTTGAATGAATGAAGCTCGATAGCTTCGAAGCAGCTAAAACAAAACTTGATCGAATATCCCGCTGTGACCTGGGCGGATGTACACAACAAGTATCACTCAAAGATCAGGGTCGAGGACGACCAATTGGGAGACCCCTCGGGCTCGGTGTATCCCATCAGGCTCTTAGCAAAAGAACCTAGGATCGCAGAAAGGTATCATCCATACGTCGAAGATCGCAGAAACGCCCCGAGGCGCAATATTCCCCGAAGTGATCGGAGGATGGACCGAGGTCAGGGTGCCCAAGGACTTATGAACAAAGTCGGGTTCTATAGAAACACATGGCCGGTAGACGCACCCCGGTTATCTGAGTATAACTTCAACATTGATGTTTCAGACATCGTATCCGCCATAAGTAAAATTAAAGATGCCAGGTGGCCAAAACCCATACTATCGGATTCTTCACAAAGGAACCCTAACTTGGTATGCGAATATCACGACACTCACAGTCATAGGACTGAGGATTGCAGACAACTCCGAGAAGAAGTAGCCCGACTGCTCAGCAAAGGGCACCTTCGAGAATTCCTCAGCGACCGAGCTAAAAACCAATTTCGGGAAAGAGAGGCGAACAGGAAGAATGAACTACAAGAACCACAGCACGTGATCCACATGATCATTGGAGGGGTCGACACCCCAAAAAGACCCGTTGTCAAGCGAACGAAAATATCCATCACCAAGGAAAAGCGAACTCGGAGTTACATACCCGAGGACGCTCTCACATTCAGCTAAGAGGACCTCTAGGCCTTGTCTCAGCCTCATAATGATGCACTGGTAATTTATTTTCTTTTGAATAAATTTCAAATTAAACGTGTGCTCGTGGATCCAGGCAACTCGGCCAACATAATAAGGTCGAGGGTGGTGGAGCAGCTCGGACTTCTCGACTAGATCGTGCCCGCCTATCGAGTCAACGGATTCAACATGGCGCACGATACAACGAAAGAGGAGATCATCCTCCCATTCAACATGGCCGGTACAATTCAAGATAGCAAGTTTCATGTCATCGAAGGTGAAATAAGGTACAATGCCTTGCTCGGAAGGCCGTGGATACACTGTATGAGAGCAGTGTCGTCAGCCTTTAATCAAATGATGAAATTTCCAATGAAGGACGGAGTACAAATAGTGTACGGAGAGCATCATGCAGCAAAAGAGATGTTCACAGTGCACGATATAACATCGACATCGACACCTTCTACATCAAAGGAGCCAAAGGACAAGCAAATAGAAAAGTAGCAACTACAACCTATATCCTCAACTGTACTCGAATGAGTAAATAAAGGACCATGCCGCGTCGTCGGAGTGAGCAATCTAAACGTATCGAGGTTCAAACGCCATCGCTACTAAGGTACAACCCTCTCCCTTTTCATTTATGTTTTATACTAACTTATTGCAGATGTCCGATTGAGAGGAATCGAAACACCCTTCAGCTCGAAGACCTTAGGTTTTAGAGCACGTGTTGCACTCTTTTTCCCTTGGATCGGGTTTTATCCCAAACGAGTTTTACCGATGAGGTTTTCAACGAGGCAACATATATATGCTACCTAAGGGGGACTCATCAAGTATTCAAGGCTTCTCTTCGATCAACCTCAAATACTGGGGGGCGTCCCCCCAGGAGGTCACCTTTTCAAAGAAACCGAGCTATGTCTAGGAGGACTTCGACAGGAGAATGATGTATTGGGCCAAACGACAAATGAACCGTGCTCACATAGAACAACCGAACCTCCAAAGGCAAATAACATGTACGCTCGTATAAATTAATCAAAGAAGTAAATTTCTTTATCATCGAAATGATCTATGTCTCGAAAAAGTTTACTATTTTCACAAGAAATGACTCCAGGGCCAAAAACTCCCGAACACTCGGGGACTTCCATCGGTAGTCAGCTCATCAAGCCAATGAAATCTCAAAGCCGTAAGACCCCAATCGGGCAACTTCGAGCTCGAAAGCCCTCAATGAGGCACCATCAAATCAGTAAGCCTTCAACGAGGCAACCTCGAGCTCATAAGCCCACAACGAGGCAATACCGAATCTATAAGACCTCAACGAGGCATGCTCAAACTTGTAAGACCTCCATGAGGAAACAACGAATCCGTAAGACCTCGATGAGGCATGCTCATAAATATAAGCCCTCAATGAGGAAAATAAAAAACATAAGCCCTCCATGAGGCAACACCAAATTCATAAAGCCCTCAATGAGGCAATACCAAATCTGTAAGACCTCCACGAGGCATGCCCAAATTTGTAAGACCTTAAAAAGGCATAATCCCAAGATCAAAGTCAAGGCTATATATTCGAACTTGTAAGACCCCTAAAAAGGCATACCCTTGATATAGATGCCGAGGCTATCTCACTCGGGGACTAAAAGGCTACGGCCAAACATAAAGACTACGGTCACAAGGCTTCGGCCAAACCAACGCGACTCGGAGACGTCTGACCGTCGCCATAAATAAAATAGGCCTTCAAATACTTCGAAAAGAACCGATTAATCAAGCTACCCTCGACATAAACAAAAGAGCTTCGATCATATCAGCTCCAAACAATGAAAAGGCTTCGAAACTATCAGCCTCCAAGAAAAAGGCTTTGAAAATTGAGCCTTCGAGCGAACCTCCCGAGGTGCTCATTTATCGTCACATAACGGCTCATAATCGAGATTTTTACCGAGCCGTCGAAGAGTCGGACGAACATAAAAACTTCAAAAACTCTTTAACGAGGGAATATTAGAGCCATATTAGAGGTCGTACCGACCCAGTGCGTAAGAGCCTAAGCGTTATCCTAAAGAGCCTCAGGGCCGATCTAAAAACCTAAGGGTCAATGAGCTCAATTCAAAACCTGACTCGAGGACTGAGCCTAAATAGTTAACTATCAACAAATTTCAATCGCGCACCAAGCGCATGCCATGGTCCAACTCACCGGACTAACTATCGGCACATCAAGCACAAAGCCTCAAGGGTTTCATGTCAAAGTCTAACTCATCGGACTAGTCATCGATGACCATCTAAATTCAAAATAAAAAACAAAGACACAAGCAAGTGGAAGTTTATACAAAGGGAAAACCGAATGGTTTCTTTTTATATATATACAATACAAAGATATGTTTACAATGCTCTCACAGAGAGTCCTATACAAGGAATCAGAAAAATGAAACCTAATATACACTCGGGGACTCAGTCTTCTCTCACTCGGAGACCATGCCTTCATCAGCCCCTCGGGACCAGCTCCCTCAGCGGCCTTCAAACATCAGCTCCGGCATCAGTGGAAATGAAGAATTTGGCGTCGATCTCATTATCTCCTCCGAGAGATCGAATCCCTTAGCATGAATCTCTTCGAGGGGTTCCCTCCGAGATCTGCATCGGGCATATTCATTGCTCCTTCTCTATCTATCGAAGCCCCCCCTCAATTCTGTGCGAGCATCGACGACATCTTTTAAATAAACGACCATCTTCTTATTGGCCTTTACTCGGAGCCCTTCGGTTTCAGCTCGAGCATCCACAACCTCGACCTTCATCTTCAAAAGATCCGTTTCGAGCTCAGCAATCCTGCTCGTTTGGACTAAGTTGCTTTCTCGGGCATTCCGAAACTGTAGCTCGAGAGCGGAGGCCTTAGCTAAAGTATTCTTCTTGGCAGCAGCATGAGCATCCATCTATGCCCTCAACTCGTTGCATTCAAAATTGGCCTGCCCGACCTCGCCTCGAAGGCGTTCCAATGCCTCTATCTTTCTCTGAAACTGAGATATTGAAACATTAGTTTCCAAAAGGTGGAAAAGGAGCATGTATTCCTCAATATGAAGGTTACCTGTTTCTCGAGATTGCCTTCGTAATCCCGAGTTTGATTCATCTCCAATCGAAGGTGCATCAACTCTCTTGTCTTCTCATCACAAAGAAGCCTGAGAGATTTCTCCCCGCTCAAGGCTTTCCGCAATCAGGCCTCGCAACGGAGCAGCTCAGACTTGAGTTTGTCAAAAGCCTATGAAAAAGAGGCCTCAATTAAAAGATGAAAACACGAAATTTAGAAGAGCCAAAAGGTCATCGAAGCTTACCACAGAGAACAACCACTAAGCCTCCTCAAAAGTCAAGTGCGTGTCTACTGGTCCGGTCTCATCGGCCCCAGTTGAACCACTCTGGATAGGCACGCGATCGCTAGGAACTCCACTCGAGCAAGGCGTACCCTTGCCCCGAACATCCCTCGAAGTACCTTCGAAGGAAGAAGAAGATGGTGGCAAAGATGGAACCTCTCTCCCAAGTCTAGAGACCTCGGGTTCAGCCGGCTTAGCTGCCTCGGTAGGTCTCTCGGTCCGGGCCGTCGATATGGTGACATCCCTTTTGTTGCATCGCCGCTCACATACCGATCGATGAATATGAAATCTTCCTCAGAGGTCGCATCTTCTTTGTGCCTCCGGGCAGGCCCCGCTTCATTATGAATGTCCTCGTCCCTCGAGGATCTTTTTCTCTTATTATCCCCCCTCGACTCCGAAGTTAACCATCCTTCCCCCTCCCTGAGGGGGCACGGTCTCATCTCAGAGAATCCACCAATGCCTGCGGTGACAGAGTTAATACACATCAAAGAAAGTGCTCCTCAAAAAATCAATCACATAACACATACCATGGTGTTTCGCTTCCCATCTGCCCTTCGACAGATCTTGCCACTTGCGTTCATCATAGGATGAGGAAGCTGCCAGCTTCCGCGTCCAATCCGCAAGATATGGGATCTCTTCCGGCATCCACGGGACCGCTGATAAGGAAGGAAAGAAACATTCTTATAAACTATCGAAAACAAAGGGCACTAAGGTATGATGTAGTACTTACGTTTGAAGCTCCATTTATCGGGGAATAGCAGGAACTCCGCATGAATGATATCGACGGTCCTTACTCGAACAAATCGACTCATCCATCCTCGGTTCCCGTCCTCTTCATCACTGGAAATAAGGTCCTGGTGATCGGCGTCGTAGTGCGATCAGACCTCGACAATGCATGAGCCGATACAATCTGATGAGGTGGCTGACAGTGAACTCAAGCCCAACCTTTTCAGTAAAGAACCTCATCATCAGCACAATCCGCCAGAAGGACAGATGGATTTGAGCCAAAGTGACTCGATACCTTTTACAGAATTCGAGCACAAGGCGGTCGAGGGGACCCAACGTAAAAGGGTACGTGTACACGTTCAGAAACACCTCTACGTGGGCCATAATATCCTCTTCTCGAGAGGGTATCTGCAACATCATATTTTCTCCCCATCCGCAATCTCTCCTCACAACCTCGAGGTGTTTCTCTTCTATTGATCGAATAAACCTCGACGCATGCTCTCGATGGCCCGGAGCGTCGAAGAGTTTTTCTAGTGCAAAGTCTTTTATCAAAGCAAAACAACTCGAGGTTAGCTCACCATACGCCGGTGGTGTACCACCGACCGGGCAGGAAGTAGAGGTAGAACTTCCCTCTTCTTGGTGAGCAGATTTGGGCATGACAGCCATAACTATTTTGAAACAAGAAAAAGGAGATGAAAACTCAGGCGAAAGCTTTAAACTAAAATGGTGGAAGAACTAATGCAAGGAAGAAAACTTTGTGAAGAAGGTAGTTGCCCAAAGTAGCAAAGTCCTCAATGAAAAAGGAAAACGAATGTATATAAGAAGAAGCGGCGACACTTCATTTACTTTGATGGCCAATCAGCTCTGATAGAGCCATTATGGTTTTTTGGGAAATGTACCGACGAGGCCACTTCGGTTACTTCACAGTCATGTCATAAGATTGACGTTATCATACATCGTTAGAGGGATCGAGGACCCCGTACCAACCCAACCTCGGGAAAGTATGTAGCTGAAATATGAACGACCCGATCTCGAGGGTCTCTGATACTCCAGGACCGGGCTCGAAGATTTTAAATTCAAAGTTCGAAGCTCAACTTTTACATGAACACTAGAAGGCAAAACTTTGAAGATATTAAATAAGGGAGTCCTTTCCATTCCAAAAATATATTTACAAGAGTGCTTTATAGGGATCCTCCGCGGAACCCACATACAAAAAAAAAAGAAGAAGTAAAAGGAGCAAAAAAGCCTATTCTTCGTCTTCACTACTTCCGAGTCGCTTGCAGAGCCCTCATCTGAAGTAGTCGGAACTGCTGATTCCTCTTCCAAGGCCTTGGTTTCTTCGATCTCGGCAGAGACATCGAAGCCCCTGGCATGCACTTCATTGAAGGCTTGCCTCCGAGCTTCCAAACGAGCATGAGCAACGACACGAGCCAGTTTGAGCTCGGCCTCTTCAGATATCTCTCTGGCCGGATTATATGCAGCGGTAGCATCCTCTTTGTACGAGGATACAAATGCGTCAGCCTCAGACTTGGCCGCGGATAAGGTGGCCGCCGACTTAGCATAGAGCATCTCAAATTTGCGAGCCTCCTCTTATGCACCTCGAAGAAGACCCTTATTCGAGGCTAGATCTTCCCGAAGAATATCCCTCTCCGAGGCCACGCTATCATTGTGTCGCTTCAGCTCAAGGACCTCGTCTTCTTTGGCCGCGACCTCTTCCCGAAGTTGCCGCACTAAGGCGTCCTTTTGCTGAATCTGCAAATACCGAATCGAGATGGTGAGCACCAAATTATGAAAACAAAAGGTGGGATCGTAAATACCAAATTACCTGGTCGATGAAGCTGGTCTGCTCCTAGAGCGCCTTCTCCGAGATTGCCCGAAGGTCAATCAACTCCTTTTCTTTTCGGGCAGTGGAAGCCTTCAGCTCGTTCGACTCAGACATGAGCTTGTCAAACTCCTCCTCACGATGAGCCAGCTCATCTCGTAAATTGGATAAATCTTGGTCATACATCTTCGTGACCTGCAATGCAAAGGAAAAGAAGTTAGAAAGGCAAAGGACAAAAATCAAAGCACATAGGTAATGTCAAAGAAATCACCTACTTTTGGAGTTTCTCAGCCTCCTCAATAATCACGGGGGCATTGAGATCAGCATACTCCTCAACATCGGAAAAGTAATCTTTGAACAACTCATCCTCTCCCTGGGATGCCCCTACATCGGGAGCTTTCCTGCTCTGGGCATCCTGTATCTGCCCTGGTGAGAACCACGGGCTCAATTGAAAATCGCCCATGGCATCGACATCTATTTGGGCTTCCTCTCACCCTCGAAGAATCTCAGAGTCAGGTCCTCCGAACTCACCAACCCAGTGTTCATCAGTGCGAGTTTTGTCCTGGCCTACGGGTGGCTCGGGGACTGCACCCAAACCCTCCTTGAGGGTCTCCTCAATACAAGGCAGGTCCGTATCGGCCACCTCCGACTCGGAAGCCTTCTGCCCAGCAACTTTCGAAGCATCAGCGCTTCGTCTTTCCCTTTGTACCAACGAGAAAGTATCATCATCTTCTTCCTCAGCATGCAGGCTCTAAGCGGCCGTCAAGGTTAGGACCATGGCATCAGTCTTAGGCTTCTGAAACTTTGCTTTCTTGGGTTTTGGAGACTCTGCCGGCGTCTTTTTCTTCTTTTTCTTGTCCTTGGTGAGTTTTGAGGTCTCTTCTTCACCGGGAGGAGGCGGTATCATTGAAACAGCTTCCCCACGGCCTGCACAAGCATGAAATATCAAACATACTGCCATGAAGAATACTTATAAGAAATTTTGAAGTAATAGAAATAGTAGCATACCATGATTCTTGGCCTGCCATCACGTCTTGGCCAAATCACGCCAAACACACTTATTATATGGAGAGACGGAGTCTAGAAGTTTGACCCAACCCGGGAGATCTCTGACCGCGCTAGGGAACCACATGGTGGCTAGGCAATCAGAAGAGAGTCAAGTCAAGAATAAAGGAATTAGTTCAAAGAGAGGAAAAATGTCATTCATATGATAAAATACACTCGGTGCAGCAACATTACGTCTCTGATCATTGTCTTCGTCGATGTAGACGAAAAATGCCTTAGCAGACCGGTGTTGTAGCTTGACTAAGCCCCCTCGATAGAGACGAGGGCTATATAATATGATCAGATGATCGAGGGTGAAAGACATCCCCCCGACCATGTTAGATAAATATCTAATCATATAGATAATTCTCGAGAAAGAAGGGTAAATTTGACATAGCGTCACTTGATATTGTCTACAGAAATCGAGGATCACCGAATCTATCAATGGAGAATAAGAATCTACTGGTCCTAAGGTAAAAGGATACGTATATACGCTGAGGAAACCAGCTTTGTGTGTAACTATGCTTTCCTCAGGTGAAGGGATTTTTACTTGCACCGCCTCCCCCCAGTGGCAGTCTATCTTTACTTTCTTTATATCGGTCACAACACTTATGTACCGAGACATGGGCTTGCATCGGCCCCGTGTCAAAGGAGGTTTGTCAATTTAGAAATCGGAGGATGTCTCGAAACCATGAATGCACTCCTCGATGCAAGGAGGTGCTTTTGATTTGCCCTTAGACGGGCGTGACGAAGAAGTGGCTTCCTCTTTTTGAGGGACCGTTTTAGAAGTTTTGGCCATGGTTATAACAAAGTTTCAAAGTAAGAAGATGAAGAACTGAACGCAGAAGAAGGATGAAGGCAGAAAATTGTTAGCAAGGATTTGAGAGCTTGAAGGTATTGCAGAAGTTTAAAAAATGGTAATTAAAGTATTTATAGGAACCGTTTAAGCATATTGAAGGAGCGGACAAGTTAACCAATAGCAGTTCGTGGGATTTTCAAAGACCGTGTTGATAGCGACCGCTGTGCAGCCTTTCTGTCGCATCATTTAATGATCTGACGTGGCTGACGTCATAATGAGGATATTGAAGAGGCAAGAATTCAAGACCATTTCTTATCACTTCATTTTAAGAAAAGCGTGGACTATCTGTGTACGACCAAAATCGGGGAGTCCGATTTCGAGGCCATTGTGGCATTCCGAAGCCCGTCTTCGAAGAGCTCAGAGCAAAGTTTGAGGTTTGACACCAAGATATCCCTCGAGGAAGCATATCGAAGGTACCCTGTGCTCGACCTCGGGGCAGTGCAAATCGATGAATATCAAGGAAAGGCGGAAAACGCCCAAGAGTACGTGGTTAGGGCTGACCAAACCTGCAAAAATAGTACAAATCCGTACTAAGTCATTAAATAGATGTACCAGTAGCATTCCCTTGTAATAATTATACATGTACTATGTTGGGATTTCTCCTCCTATATAAAGGGGACCCTTGTCATTTTGTATGATATATGATATTAAATACAACAACAAGAACATTCTCTGCTCTCTAACTTAAACATACTCTACGATTGTCCCACAGATTTATTACTTTCATTTATAATGTTCATTTATCGTTATTCATTCATTGCCCATTATTGATCATAAAGGGCTATACTCAAGGCCCTTAATACTGTTATTCCCATTATTAAGCATTGTAACTCGACCTCGAGGCCTTGCTTCGGGTGGCTCGAGACCCTGCCTTGTGGCAGCTCCGGTTTGCATATCACTACTTTCCTTTACCATTATCTTAATTTCCTTGCTCATACTTAGCATCTGTTGTCTAAAAAACTAGTATTAAAATAAATCACAAGTTTTTAGAACCACAAAATCAAATATAATTTTCATTACCATTTTCCCGATAAACATATGAGACCACATCATATGTAGATTCGGGATTCCCTCCGAGATAACATGCGACAATGGGAAGCAGTTCATCTGCAACAAAGTAACGAAGTTACTCAAGGATCATAAAAACAAAAGGATCCAATCAATGCGAAGGCATCGAAGAGGTTAGATAATGCGAAGGGGAAATGGAGAGAAGTATTGCCCGAGGTACTATGGGCACATCGAACGGCGTCAAAGTCAAGCATGGGAGAGACCCCGTTCTCTTTGGTATATGGGTTCGAGGCATTGATACCAGTCGAGGTCGGGGAACCAAGTGTTAGATTTCAGCATGCCACCAAGGACTCGAACAACGAGGCCATGAACACCTCTCTCGAGCTACTAGATGAAAAATGCAAGGCCGCATTAGTTCAAATGGATGCTCAAAAACAAAGGATCGAAAGGTACTATAACAGAAGAACGAACCTCCGCTTCTTTGGAGTCGGGGAGTTGGTTCTAAGGAAAGTCACCCTCAACACTCAAAACCCAAATGAAGGGAAGCTAGGCCCTAGTTGGGAAGGACCGTACCGCGTCCTAGGAGTAGTAGGTAAAGGGTCCTACAAACTTAGCACCATGGAAGGCGAGCAACTACCGAGAAATTAGAATATATCGTTGCTCAAACGTTATTATTGCTGAGGTATAACCTTCTCCCTTTTTCATTTATATTTCATACTAACTTCTTACAGGTGTTCGATTGGAGATATTGAAGCACCCTTTAGATCGAAGACCTTGGATTTTAAAGCATGCGTTGCACTCTTTTTCCCTTAGATCGGGTTTTATCCCAAATGGGTTTTACCGGCAAGGTTTTTAATGAGGCAACACCTATATGCTATCTAAGTAAAACTTGACAAATATTGAAGGCTTATTTTCTATCAACCTCGAATACTGAGGGGCATCACCCTCGGAGGTTAATTTTTCGAAGAAAACAAGTTATGCCGAAGAGGGCCTCAATAGGAGAATGTTGCAATGGTCCAAATGGTCAAACGAACCGTGTCCATGTAAAATATTCGAGCCCCCCATGGCAAAAACATGTACGCATGTATCAATCACTCAAAGAAGCCATTCTTATTATATCAAAACTCTTTGTGCCTCAAAGAAGTCTACTATTTTCTCATTTAATGGCTCGAGGGCCAAATATACTCGAATACTCGGGGACTGTCTTCGACAGTTAAGATATCGAGTCATCAAAAACTCGAACTCATAAGACCTCAATGAGGCAAACTCGAACTTATAAGACATCAATGAGGCAAACTCGAACTCATAAGACCTCAATGAGGCAAGCTCGAATTCATAAGACCTCAACGAGGCAAACTCAAACTTATGAGACCTCAATGAGGCATACAAAAACTTACAAGACCTCAATGAGGCATACACAAACTTATAAGACCTTAAAAAAGGCATCCCCTCGATATTAAGGCCAAGGCAATCTCACTCGGGGACTAAAGGCTACAACCATATAAAAAACTACGGTCATATGAAAAGGCTACGGCCGAAATAATATGGCTCGGAGACGTTCGACTTCCTCCATAAAACAAAAGGCCTTCAATTACTTTGAAAAACGGTTACATCAAGCTACCCTCGGCATAAGCAAAAGGGCTTCGATAATATCAGCTCCGAACAATGTGAAGGCTTCAAAAAAATCAGCCTTCGAGAGAACTTCATGAGGTACTCAATTATCGTTGCAAATCTACTTACAATCGAGGTTCCAATCAATTGAACCATTCAAAAGTTAGACGAATATAAAAACATGCCAAGGCATAACAAATTTTTTACAAGTCTTTAGCCAGAAAGCGGGAAAATTTTAGCCATTTTAGAGGTCGAATCGACCCAATCTAAAAAGAGCCTAAGGGCCAACTTAAAAGAGCCTAAGGGCCAACCTAAAAGATCCTAAGGGATGATACTTAAAGAACTTAAAGGCCGAAGCACACTGTGCTCGAGACCTTACCTAGTTTGGACTCACAAATTCTGAGCTAAAGCTTACCTCGAAGATCAGACCCTAAGTGGTCACCTATTACCGACCGTTGATCAAACACGAAACCTAAGGGTTTTATATTCTAAGTCCAATACATCGGACTGATCGTCAACAACGCCAAATCTCATTTCAAAGGCAATGGAAAAATGGAAATTTACACAAAGATAAAACAAAAGATTTTTTATATATTTATGATAAGGGTAAAAAATATGTTTACAAAACTCCCACATGGACCCCTTACAAAGAAATTAAAGGAGGACAAATCTATTGACGGGGTCGCCTGTTCGGAGGCAGCACCCACAGGGACAACTACACCCTCGGAAGCTTGACCTTCGGCAGTCTGACCTTCAGAAGTCTTTTCTTCCTCGGGGATTTTTTCTTCGTCGACCCCCTCGGGACTAGCCTCTTCCCTGGAAGCCTCCTCTTCAGCTTCCTCTTCATCATCCTCAACATCAGCTTCATCATCGGAGGAAAGGACGAACTTGGCATCGACCTCGTCTGTCTTAGCCTGCTCTATCTCCTCGGAGAGATCGAAGCCCTTAGCATGGTTCTCCTCGAGGTTTTCCCTCCAGAATCGGCATCGAACATAGTCGTTGCTTCTTTTCTCCCGGTCGGAGCCCCCCCTCAACTCCATCTGAGCATCAATAGAATCATCCAAATAGATGGCTACCATCTTGTCAGCTTTGGCTTCGGGCCGGGCTTCAACAGTTTTGGCCTTGGCCTTCGTGAGACCAGCCTCGAGCGGCTATCTTGCCCGCCTGAATCAAGTTTCTCTCTTGAGCATTCCGAAGTTAGATTTCAAGGACGATTAGTTTGGCCAATGCATCTTTTTTAACCACAACAAGGATGTCCATCTGTGCCTTCCACTCATTGCACTCGGAGTTGACTCGGGCGACCTCACCCCGAAGACTCTCCAGCATCTCTACCTTCTGCTGCAACTGAGTCATTGAAGTGTTAGCCTCTGAAGATGGGAGAGGGAGCCCATATTCTTTCAGAACAGAGGTTACCTGTTGTAACGATCTGGTCGGTCGTTACGTAGAACCTCCATTATAATTACTGTTATTGATGTGTTAGAGTTGGTAGGCTTGAAATCAGAATGGTTGTAGTGAGAGTTTACTCATTCAGTCTTTAAAAATAGCCTTAAAGTTGGAAAAGTCAACTGAGAGTTGACTTATTGATATACGACCTCGAAATGCGGATTTTATGGCTCGGATAGCTTCGTTAGCTGATTTGGGACTTAGGAGTGTGTTCAAAATATTTTTGTGATGTCCGGTGTAGAATTAGGCTTGAATTGGCAAAAGTTAGTTTTTGGCGACTTCCGATTGGCAGTGAAAAATAGGCTATCGGGGTCGGAATAGAATTCTGACAGTTGAGACAGGTTCGTAATTCCATTTTGGATAGGTCTGCAAAATTTCAGGTCAAGCGGAGTTGTTTTGGAGAGTTTCGGCATCGTTGGTGGATTTTAGAAATTTCAAAGTCCTTAGGCTTGAATCCGATGTGATTTTGGTGCTTTGATGTTATTTTTAGTGTTTTGAGAGTGCAACTAAGTTTGAATGATCATATGTAACATGTTAGTATGTTTGGTTGGGGTCCCGAGGGGCTCGGGATTGATTTCGGATGGTTAACGGAAGTTTTAGGACTTGAAATATGCAACTTCAGCTGCTGGTTTTTGATTACTGGTGCGACCGCACCTGCGAAAGTTTGACCGCAGGAGCGAGCAAAGCTCCGCATATGCGGAAGTTGACCGGCTGAGGAAAATCCACAGGTGCGAGGTATTTTCCGCACCTGCGATGCCGCAGATGCGGAAGTACTAGCGCATGTGCAGAGGCCGAGATCTGAGGGTGCTCCGCAGGTGCGCACCTGGGACTGCAGGTGCGCTTAAGTGGCTGCAGGTGCGGAACCACTGTTCAGAAAGTATATAAGCAAGCCTTCGCGAATTTTAACCCTTTTTCCACCATTGTTGTACGGGTTTCGGGGTTTTTGAGGGATTTTGAAGAGGGAAACGTTGGTACATCAGTGAGGTAAGCTTTTGGACTTAATAACTCGATTATAGGTGATTTAAGACCTTAATATCAGTGTAAATTCATGAAAATCAGTAGAAAAAGGGGGAGTTAGGACTTGAGATTATGAGACCTTTAGGGGTCGATTTGAGGGGTCAAACAGACTCCGATTTTAGCGTTCTTTATATGTACGAACTCGTTAGATGATGAAGAATATTTTGGTATAAAATTTGTTGAGTTCCAGGATGCGGGCCCAGGGGTCAGGTTTTGACCGATTTCGGGTTTTGAGCTAAAATTAGTATTTTTCAATTGGAATTCATTCCTTAAGCATAATTTGGTGATAAAGGTCTGATCTTGGTAGATTTGGAGCACTCGGGAGTTGATTCGAAAGGCAAGCGTATTGCGGAATAGTTTGTGGTCTAGTTGAGGTAAGTAATGTCTTTAAATCCTCTCCTGAGGGTATGAAACCCCGGACTCTGCACCCTTTCACGGGTTTTGGAATGCAAAGATTGGAACTTTGGAAATATATTCCCTATTTAGGCAACTATTGAGTTGGGAAACCGATTTTTAAGCCTATGCTTAATAGTATCGATATATATTTTGATATGATTTGGGTTGTAAGCCATGTTTGGGGCCTAGTGCCGATCTGTTTACCCCTTGAGGGCTGTTTTTGCTATTTTCCTCACTTGATATGTTATGATTTTCACTCAGTCTTTTCTTGATAATTGTTTTGACACTCAGAGTATTTTGATATTATTTATTGAAAATGAAACACTATTTTTGGGTCGAGAACCCGGTACATTTATGGCCTGAAGGGCAAGTTTAGAGTGTCTGACTGAGTGAGGTTGCGGGCTATATTGTAAGGATGTTATGATATGAGTGAGGCTCCGGGCCTATGTTGTGAGTTATTTATGCCATGATGCGGCTTGTTATAGCGCTTGGGATGTAGGAGCCCCTCCGAAGTTTGTACACACCCCCAGTGAGCGTATATACCTAATGAGTGATGTTGCCCGCGGGGATGATACTGAGTGATTGCGAGGTTGCTCTATGGACTAATATTGAGTGAATGTGAGGTTGCCTGATGGGCTAATATTGAGTGACTGAGAGGTTGCCTGATGGGATAATACTGAGTGACTGTGAGGTTGCCTAATGGGCTGATACTGAGTGACTGTGAGGTTGCCTGACTGGCTAATATTGAGTGATAGTGAGGTTGCATGATGGGCTGATACTGAGATTGTGATGAGAAATGATTTTGGCCCGAGGGGCAGATTTACGATGATTTTACTGAATTTTGAACTATAATTCACTTCGTTTCGAACTGATATTTACTGAGAGTTTTACTGAGATATATTGAAATTATACTTGTTTCAAAGGATTTCTGGAAATTGGTTTTTGAACTTATGTGTTTGATGAACACTTACGGTGACTTGGTGATTTACTGTTTTTGTGAATTGGTGTATCTGTGTTGTGTGTCTCTTATTTCTCAGACTGTGATTTATTTTCATTACTAATGAGTTGGCGTACTCATCATTACTCCCTGCACCTCTGTGTACAGATCCAGGTATTGATTTGGAGCAGTATTCGTCCGAGTTCGTTATCCGCAACTTACGGGATTTCGAGGTAGCTGTCCAGTGTCCGCAGCTTCTCCATTTCCCTTCCTTATTTAGTATTAATATATTATTCCTAGACTTTGTCTATGACAATAACAGAGTTAGTTTATTTCGTAGATGCTCATGACATGTTGACTCCGGGTCTTGGGGACGGTTGTAGACTGTTAGCTTGATTGTTTTGTTTAAAGATTTCAAAATTTATATGCGTATTATGAATCGTTGAATTAAATTGAGATATTTGAAAAGAAAAATGTGAAACTTTTGAGTGTTGTCTAGCCTAGTTCCACGATAGGCGCCATCACGGCCGGTTAGGATTTGGGGTCGTGACAAGTTGGTATCAGAGCTCTAGGTTGCATAGGACTCAACGGTCATGAGCAGGTTCAGTAGAGTCTTGCGGATCGTTACGGAGACGTCTGTACTTATCTTCGAGAGGATGAAGAACTCTTAGGAAAAATCTCAATTTCTTGAACTCTTTCGTGTCAATCTATTGATTCTTGAAATCTAAACTTACGTTGTTTCATTCTCTCACAGATGGTGAGGACACGCAATACCGATCAGGGTGACCAGACACCATCCAGACCCACAAGGGGTCAGGGCCGTGGTAGAGGTAAGGGACCAGCCCGCGCAGTAGTCGGGATAGTACCCCAGGATCCTCCTATCGTTCAGGATCAGGTTCCCGCCGATGGTGCTCCAGCGGGACAAGCTCAGGCACCGACAGTGCCTATTGTTATTTCGGGTCGTCAGGAGACCTTGGCTCAGATATTAACGGTGTGTTCCAGTTTAGCTCAGACAGTGGCTATGTCTACTACTGCCACTGCAGCTCAGACCGGGGGAGGCAATCAAACTCCAGCTGCCCGGACACCTGAGCAGGCTGTACAGGGTATTCAGGCACCGGGAGTAGCCCCAGCTCAGCCGGTTGCTACGGTTCATGATTATGTGGTCCCTGTTATGCCTGAGGATGAGCTGTGCAGGCTGGAGAGGTTCAGAAGATTTCAGCCTCCGACTTTCAGCGGCACAGAGGGTAAGGATGCCCAAGGTTTTCTGGATAAATGTTAGAGGATATTGCGTATTGCAGGTATTTTTGAGACCAGTGGGGTCTCGTTTGCTACATTTCAGTTTGCGGGTGCTGCTTTCACTTGGTGGGAGGCATTCGAGAGGCGTAGGCCAGTTGGTTCAGCACCACTCATATGGCAGCAGTTCTCCACGATCTTTTTGGAGAAGTATGTTCCTTAGTCCCTCAGAGAGGAGCATCGCAGACAGTTTGAGCAGCTGCGCTAGGGAGAGTTGTCAGTTACTCAGTACGAGATAAGGTTTTCCGAGTTAGCTAGACATGCTTATGAGTTTGTCCCTACTGATAGGGAGAGGATTAGGAGGTCTGTAGATGGTCGTACTTACCAGCTTCGGATCTTGATGACCAGAGAGAGTGTCTGGAGCTATATTTGAGCAGGTAGTTGACATTGCTTGGGACATTGAGTCGGTTCGTAAGCAGGAGCATGAGGAGAGAGAGGTCAAGAGGCCTCGGGGATCAGGTAGCTTCAGTGGTTCCCCTTCTAGAGGGCAGTTTCAGCACAGCAGAGGTCGTCCATTTAGACCTCCGCAGCTAGTTCGCCCAGCTTACAGTGGTGTATCTTCGGGGCAGGGTCCTCACAGTTCTCATCAGGGACGTTCATCTTTTAGTGCCCTTCCAGCTCAGAGCTATGCCCGAGCATCATCTTATCAGGGTCCTTCTATGCATGGTTCGTCTGGTGGTTATCATGGTGGTAGGGGTTCTCGTCAGCTTTCATCTCTAGCTCCAGGTAGTTGTTATGAGTGTGGAGAGTTCGGACATGAGTGGAGGCAGTGTCCCCGTCGTCCTGGTAGTTCATCTCAGCAGAGGTTTCAGCCCTCGGCTTCAGCCCCAGTCACATCACCACCTACCCAAGCAGCCAAGGGTGGTGGTCAGGCAGCTAGAGGCCGCCCTAGAGGGGGAGGTCGAGCAGGTGGAGGCCAACCACGTATCTATGCACTTCTGGCTAGGCCTGATGCTATGGCCTCAGATGCGGTGATTACATGTACTATCTCAGTTTGTCAAAGTGATGCTTTGGCTTTATTTGACCCTGGTTCCACGTACTCTTTGTCTCATAGTATTTTTCTCATTTTCTGAATATGCCCCGTGAGTCTTTAGTTACGTCTGTTCATGTTTCAACTCTGGTGGGCGATACTATTGTTGTGGACCATGTGTATCGGTCGTGTCTTATATCTTTTGGGGGTCTGGAGACCCGAGTGGACTTGATGTACCTCAGTATGGTTGATTTTGATGTGATTCTGGGCATGGATTAGTTATCCCCATGTCATGCGATTCTTGATTGTCACGCTAAGACCATGACCTTAGCTATGCCCGGATTTCCGAGAGTTGAGTGGAGGGGGTCTATAGAGCATGTGCCTAGCAGAGTGATTTCTTATTTAAAGGCTCAGCGTATGGTTGAGAAAGGGTGTGAATCTTATCTTGCGTTTGTGAGGGATGTTAGTAGTGAGACTCCATCTGTTGATTTTGTTCCTGTAGTCCGTGATTTTCCGGGTGTATTCCCTGCAGACCTTCCAAGCATGCCACCTGACAGGGATATTGATTTTGGTATTGACATGGTGCCAGACACCCAACCTATCTCTATTCCACCTTATTGTATGGCACCAGCGGAGTTGAAAGAATTGAAAGAACAACTTCAGGAAATCCTAGATAAGGGGTTCATTCGGCCTAGTGTGTCACCTTGGGGTGCACCGGTGTTGTTTGTGAAAAAGAAAGATGGCTCCATGCGTATGTCTATTGATTATAGACAGCTGAATAAGGTTACAGTGAAGAACCGGTATCCTTTGCCTCATATTGATGACTTATTTGATCAACTTTAGGGAGCTAAGGTGTTCTCCAAGATTGACTTAAGGTCTGGGTATCATCAGCTGAAGATTCGGGATTCTAACATTACGAAGTATACTTTCAGGACCAGATATGGTCATTATGAATTACTGGTTATGTCATTTAGGCTGACCAATACCCCAGTCGCTTTCATGCAATTGATGAACAATGTGTTTCAGCCTTACCTCGATTCGTTCATCATTGTGTTCATTGATGACATCCTGGTTTATTCTCGTAGCCAGGAAGAGCATGCTCAGCACTTGAGGATTGTGTTACAAAGATTGAGGGAGGAGAAGCTTTATGAAAAATTCTCCAAGTGTGAGTTATGGCTTGGTTCAATAGCTTTCTTGGGGCACGTGGTGTCTAGTGAGGGTATTCAGGTTGATCCGAAGAATATTGAGGCAGACCTTCCTGAGCTACTGAGATTAGGAGTTTCCTTGGTTTGGCGGGATATTACCGTCGCTTTGTGGAAGGATTTTCTTCTATTGCTTCACCATTTACCAGATTGACCCAGAAGGGTGCTCCATTCAGATGGTCCGATGAGTGTGAGGAGAGCTTTCAGAAGCTCAAGTCAGCATTGATCACAGCTCCTGTTTTGGTTTTGCCTACTAGTTCGGGTTCTTACACAGTCTATTGTGATGCTTCTAGAGTTGTCTTGGGAGCGATGTTGATGCAGGACGGTAGGGTGATTGACTATGCGTATAGACAGCTAAAGGTGCACGAGAAGAACTATCTAGTGCACGATCTTGAGTTAGCTGCTATTGTTCATGCCTTAAAGATTTGGCGGCATTACTTGTATGGGGTACAGTGTGAGATTTTCACTAATCATCGTAGCTTGCAGTATCTGCTGAGGCAGAAGGATTTGAATTTGAGGCAGAGAAGGCGGTTAGAGTTTCTCAAGGATTATGACCTTACTATTTTGTATCACCCGGGAAAGGCCAATGTAGTGGCCGATGCCTTGAGTCGTAGAGCCAAGAGTTTGGGGAGTCTAGCATACCTTTCACCAGCAGAGCTACCTTTAGCACTTGACGTTCAGGCTTTAGTGGGTTAGTTGGTGAGATTGGGTTTTTCAGACCTCAGCGGGTATTAGCTAGCATGGCTTACCGGTCTTCTCTTTATGTAGAGCTCGGCAGAATGATGATCCGCGTTTGTTAGTACTTCAGGATAGGGTCCGTCGGGATGATGCCAGGGATGTGACTATTGGTGATGACGGTGTTATGAGGATGCATGGCCATATTTGCGTGCCCAATGTGGATGGTCTTCGGGAGTTGATATTAGCAGAGGCCCACAACTCGCGGTATTCCATCCATTCGGGTGCCGCGAAGATGTATCAGGATTTGAGACAATAGTATTGGTGGAGGCGGATGAAGAGAGATATTGTTGAGTATGTAGCACGGTGTCTCAACTGTCAGCAGGTCAAGTATGAGCACCAGATACCAGGTGGATTACTTCAGAGGTTAGATATTCCGGAGTGGAAGTGGGAGCGGATTACTAAGGACTTTGTAGTTGGGCTTCCACAGACTTCGAAGGGTTTGGATGCTATTTGGGTCATTGTGGATAGATTGACCAAGTTCGCGCACTTCATTCCTGTCAGCACT
>MDKH01143363.1:0-10016 GCA_005239495.1 Nicotiana undulata
AATATATATATATATATATATATATATATATATATATATATATATATTTGTATTGGATCGGGCTGCACGCCGCAACAATATAGCGCTTTGGCTTTAGAAGCCCTTCCAGAGTTTGTACACCCCTAGTGGGTGCAGTCGACTATTATATGGATCGGGTTGCACGCCGTAGTGTATGTTATATGGATCGTGCTGCACACCACAACACTTATGTGTATTCCTGATACGTGTTGAGTGAGAGTGCTGAGTGTGAGCATTTACTTGTGGTAGTTGAGTCACGAGTGACTGAGAGACCTTATGTATGAGTGATACTGTGCCGAGAGGCTATAATTGTGAGATCATTGTTTTTCACCCATTTTACAATGAGTCTCTTTAATAAACGTAGATTTAATGTTTTACGCAAGTTTTAAATATAGAAACTGGAGTTTGCAAAGTATTTGAAAAAAATGTATACTTTTGATTTACTCTATTTGTTTTCACCGGCACATGTTTTTATGAAACTATCATTTTTATATGCTCGTCACTGCACTCAAGTCCTTAGTTACTTTGGTTACTTATTGAGTTGGCCTACTCACATTACTCCCTGCATCTCTGTGTTCAGATCAAGGTACCGGACCAGCTTGCTAGTTGACTTCTCACGTGCATTGGAGTGGATCAAGGATCGAGGTAGCTTCTCAGCGTCCACAACTTACCTTCTTTCCTTTCCAAGTTCATAGACTATTCGTACTTTTGGACCTGTATTAGTAGCAAAGTCACATTTTATACGCTGCATTTACTGTTTAGATGTTCATGACAGTTGACTCCAGATGTTTGGGGCGGTGTTAGATTTGATCGCTTTGGTTATTATTCTTGCTGAACTTGTCTTAAAAAGTGAATCTTTATTAGAATATGAGACTATATATATAAAAAACGAAAAATGTTGGTTGTGCTAGAGGGATAGCCTAGTTTCACGATATGCGCCATCACGATCCTTACTGATTTAGGGTCGTGACACTTGGATTCTATGCTTTAGTCGTCATGAGCTTTATGAAAAATTTCAGCAGAAAATGCTGAAGTTAATTAGTTCATTTGTAAAAACTTCAGCACCTCATGTGCTGAAGTTTTGTCCTGGATTCTATAGTTTTGTATTCATGATCTTTTTGAAAAACTTCAGCACAAGATGCTTAAGTTAATTAGTTCATTTGTAAAAGTTTCAGCACTCTGTATGCTGAAGTATTGTCTTTGATTCTATAGTTAATTAGTTCATTTGTAAAAACTTCAGCATATTGTTAAACTTCAGGATTTACTTTCAGCATGTTTTCTTTATAGCATGATCACTTTTGCCTTTTAAATCTGCTGCAGTGACTTACTGCTTACATATAAAAAACTTTATACTTTTTCTTTTTGAATCAATAATACACTAATATAGTTTATCTTAATATATGATTCCTTCTTAGGTGTTGAACCTTGATTCAATGTTGTTTAAAATAAATAGTGAAGGAATCGAATTCATTGTGGACTTAAAAAAGAGAACTTGTGACTGCTTGGAATTCCAACTTGATGAATTGCCCTGTCCACATGCAATTGTTGCTATTATAAGAGATATTTGCAAAAATCTGATTACTGCTCAAAATGGTATTCAAAGGAAACATGGTTCAAAACATATGAAGGACATGTGATTACTGTGGGAGATCAAAAATCATGGGATATTCCACCAAATGTAGAATCTGAGATCACAAAACCTCCCGATGTAGTGATTTTACAAGGAAGAAGACAAAAGAAGAGGCATATCCCTGTGACTGAATCAATATCATTGAAGTCTACCAAATGCAGTCATTGTAAACAAATTAGGCATAACAGAACAACTTGCTTATCTTCTCCAGCACCTCATCCATATTCCAAGAAACACGTTGAAAAATACTCCAACGTTCTATAATTCTTTGTCTTAATTTAGACTTTCATTATTGTATGATATATTTCAAATGTGATTGTTTTCGTAGGAATAAAAAAAAAGCTCTTGCACTCTTTTATATATTGATGAAGTACAAACCGCTCATTTTTGTTGTGCAGGCTTACAAGTTTGGTTGATTTTAAAAAAATACGCAATGACTTCAGCAAGAAAAAACTGTATGTGAAATACATATCCTTAACACACACACACATACACACACACACAAATATCGCACATACAAACAAAAAAACTTAAACATCTTTAGACTGAAGTTATAGAAAATGAACTAAATAACTTAAGCATAAAATGTTTAAGTTTCTAACTTATACAACTAACTTCAGCCTTCAAAATTTGAAAAAATTATACACAAAAACATTAAAAAAAATTCAATTATATAACAACACAAAACATTAACAAAAACAAGGCTATCATCAACATTGACAAAATAAAAAGAAGAATCATAAAAAACATTAACAAAAAAGCACAGAATAAAAACATAAAAAAGGATTACAAAAACTAAGCATCATCGCCATTATCAGAACAATACTCATCAATTTCTCGAAATATCTCGTCATCATTAGAATCGGAGATAACTATAGGATACTCGGGCAAAAGACCACAAAGTCGAATGAGATCAGTCTTCAACTTGTTGAATTCATGACGCAACTAACTTTGTTCAACTATTACTCTGTCCATAAGAGAAGGAAGACTCTTCAGGTCGGTTTGCAGCTTGGCATAGTCGTCTTAGATGAGAAACATAAAGAAAATCAAACTGCTGTACAACATTGTCAAATGAGCTTGGATAACCTTGACAACTACGTTCAAGGTTAAGCCTGTGCTGGAATGATTCATCCGCAATAAACTTTGGTCTGATTCTTTCCCAATCAGCCTTTATTTGATCCCACTTATGCATAAAATTACACATTGGTACGTTACTGTTCCAATCAGACTTCAAACTCTCCAACTTCTGCATAATTTCATCCATTGAAAGCTTCCTACTTCCTCTTGCACCAGACATTCTTTCTTTAAAAAAAGCTAAAAGACTAAGGATGAATATAAAATTAAACAAATATGATAGAAACCTATGGATGACTATGAATTTTTCAAGTGAAGAGATTGTTAATATAGCCAAAGAGTGTACCTAATCAATTTATTATCTATAAATGTAAAAGTAACTTTTGAGGTATGTTTTACTGTTTTACGTTCAGAGAAATTTAATGTGACAAGATAAGTAGGTGGTAAAATAAGTAGGTGGTAAATGTTACTTCAGCCTGTCCACAGTTTTTGTATATTAAAAACATAACTTCAACCTCATAAATTTTCGGATAATTAATGTAAATGTAAGATAAGTAGGTGATAAAAGACAAAAAGTAGCTAGTAAATGCTAAAAAGATAAGTATCAAGTTAAAAAAATATGCTGAAGTTTTGTTAGCATGAGCTTTATGAATAACTTCAGCATAAGATGCCAAAGTTAATTAGTACATTTGTAAGAACTTTAGCACCCAATATGCTGAAGTTTTGTCCCTGGATTCTATAGTTTTGTCGTCATAAGCTTTTGGAAAAACTTCAGCAGAAGATGCTGAAGTTAATTAGTTCATTTGTAAAAACTTTAGCACCCACTGTGCTGAAGTTTTGTCTGTGGATTCTATAGTTTTGTCATCATGAGCTTTATGAAAAACTTCAGCACAAGATGCTGAAGTTAATTAGTTCATTAGTAAAAACATCAGCACTCATTATGCTGAAGTATTGTCCTGGATTCTTTAGTTAATTAGTTCATTTGTAAAAACATCAGCATATTGTTACGAGTTTTAACCTAAAATAACATAGACAAGCGTATTTGATAATGCGAATAGATGAAAAATTTAAAAGACAGAGATCACATAATTCACACAAATTAATGTATATTAACAAAATCCAATTTTGTTTTTACTACCAATTCCAATCAACAACAACAATAACAAAACCAATTTATAGAAGGCTAGAGGGTAGGCGTTTAAGGGGAATGAAGAGGAATAGGTGCTACTAATGGAGAGTTATCTAAGGTTCTAAGATATCCTAGGGGAATGAATATCTCCATGACTAGGAAATTGTAGACATGAAACATTCTTTTCTTCTGCTGGACAACCTTGTCAAATGAGCTTGTATAACCTTGACAACTACATTCAAGGTTAAGCCTCTGCTGGAATGATTCATCGACAATAAACTTTGGTCTGATTCTTTCCCAATCAGCCTTTATTTGATCCTACTTATGCATAAGATTACACATTGGTATGTTACTGTTCCAATCAGACTTCAAACTCTCCCACTTCTGCATAATTTCGTCCATTGAAAGCTTCCTACTTCCGCTTGCACCAGACATTCTTTGTCACGACTCTAATCCTAATCCAGGTCGCGATGGCGCCCAATACCGTAGCCAGGCAAGCCGACATCGAACTACTAGTGAGTTTTATTTAATTTACCAAAACATTTTCAATCACTTACTCGATTTAAATTGAAAACATTAGGTAAAATCTAGTAACTTAGGAAATTTTTAAATAGAAATAACCATAAGAGTCATACATCAATATTTACATCCCAAAAGTAATGTCTACTAATGAGAGTGTCAGGAGCTAGTGTCACAAGTCTACATGCATACTAGTAGAGTAAAAACAGAAGAAATAATAGAATGTCTACTGTTTGAAAAGAAATAGATAGAATAACAAAGAAGACTTCATAGTGTTGCCGAGTGACGTCAAGAGGAGCATCTCACCGTCAAGTATGGACCAGGTATGTATATCAGGGACGAACTCCAGACTGATACCCAGATGCACCTGCCTCAGAACCTGTACAATTAAGTACAGAGCGTAGCATGCGTACATAAATAATATGTAACCAGTAAGTATCAAGTCTAATCACGAAGAAGTAGTGATTAGAGGTCGACTTGACACTTACTAGGGTCCAAACAGTATAATTAGGTGTATAAATTAAAGAGAGTAACAAATACACATGGATAATAGAACAATAATCTAGCCTATTTACGAAACCCATTACGAGTCGAAACTCCAACATACATGTGATGACCCAAAGGGGTCATCTTATGTAAAGTTAATTATGACTATGTTGTGAGGCCTCGAAAGCCTCCGTTAATCTTACCTCGATATGCGTGCGCAGCCCGGGCGCACAGCCGAGAAGCCTTTTATGTGAAAACTTGATTAAGAGTTGAATTTATGATAATTAATTAAATAAAGTTGACTTTGGTCAACATTTTTGGTAAACGGACCCGGACTAGTGATCTGACCGTCCCGGAAGGTCCGCAGGAAGATATGGGACTTGGGCGTATGCCTGGAATCAAATTTCGAGCACCCAAGTCCGAGAAATGAATTTAAAAAAAAAATTGTTTTATGAAAATATTAAAGGCTGATGAAAATGAACCTTGATGTGAAACATGTGCTGCCGGGCCCATATTATGATTTCGGAGCCCGGAACAGGTTCAATATGTGTTATGTAAGTTATCTGTGAAATTTGGTAAGAAATGGACTTGATTCGACGAGTTTCGGATCAAAATGGGAAAATTGGAGTTAATGAAGTTTTGAGGATTTTCATAGAATTTGAAATTTGGCTTGAAATGTGATTTTGTGTTCCCGAGGTCTGAATGAAATTCTGATATCGGGGATAGTTCCGTTATGTCATTCCTGACTTTTCTGAAAAATTTGAAATCATTCCGAGTAGTATAGACCGGTACGGTGCTTTGAAGTGAATTCTAGAGTTTAAAGTTTTTAAGTTTTGATTCAATTTGGTTTTGGGATTGAATTTTGAGCTTCGTTGCTGTTTTTCATGTTTCGAGAGTTTGAGCGAGTCCGTATCACGAATACAAACTTGTCGGTGCTTTTGGACGGGGTCCCGAGAGGCTCGGGTGAGTTTTGGACCCCCGGGAGCTAAGTTAGAAAAACCAGAAATTTCTGCTATCTGGTTTCCTTCTCTGCGATCGCAGAAGGTGGGTTGCGATCGCGGAGAAGGATTTTGCTGGGCTGTTGATTGTTCTTTGCGATCACAGCCTCCCCTTTGCGATCACAAAGGTCTGGGATCCACACCTTCGCGATCGCAGCCTTTTCTTGCGATCGCATTGAGTCGCATTTGGGCTGGGTGGGTTTGTTCTTCACAATCGCATGACTTGTGCCGCAATCACAGAGGTCAGGCCAGTTGGCCTTCGTGATCACATGGCCCTTGTCGCAATCGCAGTTAAGGAATCCCTGGGCAGTTTTATAAAATACGAGACTTAGCATTTTTCCTCCATTTTCATCTTCCTCCTCAAGTTTTTAGGGTTCTTGAGGATTTTGTGATTTTCCATTTTAGGCCATGAATACAAGTAGAAACCACACCTTAATGATCCTTAGGCTATGGGTGAGTGATCCCTTCGAGAATTTTCGGAATTTGATCATGAGGGAATGTGGTTGGAATTTGGGAATTCTTCAAGAATAGCGATTTTATTGAATAACTAGGATAACTTCCCCTTTGTGCATGCATTGATATTATTGTATACCTTTTGTCTAGTTGCGAGTCCTCGGGTGTAGATTTCGGAGTTTCGGGCGCAATAGTGGTCCGAGGGTTAGATTCGACACGAGGTGAGTCTCCTTTCTAACCTTGTAAGAAGGAATTGTCCCCATAGGTGATGTATATGCTATGTGTAAATTTTTTGGGGGCTACGTACACGCCAAGTGATGAGAGTCCGTACGTAGCGCCTATTATTGTTATGTCCGGGTAGTTAGGCCCACATCATGCCTTGTATGCTATCTCGGAATGCCTTATATGCTTTCCTCGTAATGCCTGATATGTTTTTCTTATAAATGCTTTATATGATTTATTGTGGCGCCATTTGTACTATGAGGTTATGTGTTGTATAGTGTTGTTCCTCTGAGGCTTTATGGAAACATATGGGATCGAGACGTACGCCACGGCAGTGTTGAAACGAAATTGAAATGAATATGGGATTGGGCCGTACGCCGCGACAGTGTTGAAAAGAAATTGAAATGAATATGGGATCGGGCCGTACGCCACGACAGTGTTGAAAAGAAATTGAAATGAATATGGGATCGGGCCGTACGCCACGACAGTGTTGAATAGAAATTGAAATGAATATGGGATCAGGCCGTACGCCACGACAGTGTTGAGAATAAATTGAAATGAATATGGGATTGGGCCGTACACCACGGCAGTGTTGAAAAGAAATTGAAATGAATATGGGATCGGGCCGTACACCACGACAGTGTTGAAAAGAAATTGAAGTGAACATGGGAGCGGGCCGTATGCCACGGCGGATCTAAGAATTTGTGGTTATTGTTTCGTTCTGTGGTTTTACCCTTGAAAGTGCTTTATTGTTTAGTTCAGCAATTGTTTGGATTTCTGCTCTTGATATATATACTTGTTGCTTATCTCCCTGACATGCCTACTGTATTTCATTATATTCTATCATATGTTATTACTGTTGGACCTTAGTGAGTATCGAGTCGACCTCTCGTCACTACTTCTTCGAGTTTAGGCGGGATACTCACTGGGTACATATTTATTTAATATGTACTCATGCTGCACTTTCTTTTCTTTTCTATACTTGATTGTACAGGTCCGGAGGCTGGTACTTCTGATTATCAGGGCAGTGCTATTTATTGATAGCGTGGTCAAACTTCACGGTGAGCTGCTTTCCCGACGACTTCCTAGCAGCACCCTGGAGTTCTTTTATTATATTCTCTGTCCATTTCTTTCAGACTAATACTCTATATATATATTGTAGCCATTGTATATTCAGTAGTTGCCCATGACACTCGTGACACTAGTTCCTGGCACACACACGTAGTGTATGTATATTTTGGGTTTTGGGTTGTATAGCTATGTATATGTTTTATTTCGGCCTTGTATTTACTATGATTTTTCCTGCAACTCAAGGCTAGTATCATGTTAGTTGTTTTAAACTGGTAATTATTGACTTGTTCGATTAGATGGGAAGGGTAACACTTAGTGTAATTTGTGTTGGCTTGCCTAACCCCGTCGTTGGGTGCCATCACGACTCAGATTAGGATTCTTGGTCGTGACAACGTGGTATCAGAGCACTAGGTTCACGTAATTCTGACGAGTCACGGGCAGGCCCAGTAGAGTCTTGTGGATCGGTACAGAGATGTCTGTACTTATCTTCAGGAGGCTATGGGGTGTTAGGCAACTTCCCTTTATTCATGTCTTGTCGTGCAATCTATGAGGTACTCAAGCTTATTCTTCTATTCTCTCACAGATGGTGAGGACGCGTGCGTCCAATGTTCCTGGTCCGGGAGAGGTCGCTGCCCTGGCTGCCCAAGGTCGGGGTAGAGGCAGGGTAGAGCACCTGCTCGAGGCAGGGGACGAGGGCGTCCCATAGCTACACCACTGGCACCATCAGAGGACCCTATTATGGAGGAGCCGGATGAGGTGCCTCCGGTAGCGCCTACTCCAGTGGATATCATGACGGGGCCAGGCTTCCAAGAGGTCATGGGTCGTATGCTGAGATTCATGGACACTATGTCTCAGGCTGGTTTATTTCCAGCCGACCCTGCTACTTCTCAGGCGGGAGGGGGAGTCCATACTCCTACCGCTCAGGCCACAGGTCAGGTAGCAGCAACACGTCATACCCTGGGCACACCGCCCGTGTGAGGGGTTCAGCCCATAGTAGCAACCCCAGAGCCCAGGCCAGTTGCAGGGGGTGACCAGCAGAAGATGTTGGATAGATGGACCCGACTTCGCCCTCCAGTCTTCGGGGGTGAGCGGGGAGAGGATGCTCAGGATTTTATTGATAGGCGCAGGGACAGACTGCACAACATGAGGATTTTGGAGTCCCATCGAGTGGATTTCACCACATTTCAGTTAGAGGGCAGAGCTCGCAGGTGGTGGCAATCATATATTCTCAACAGACCAGCAGATTCTCCTCTTGTCACTTGGGGTCAGTTCGCTCAGCTATTTCTAGACAGATACATTCCACCTTCTGAGAGGGAGGAGCTACGGGGTTAGTTTGCACGACCAGAGCAGGGGCAGATGTCAGTGACTGATTATGAGGTTAGATTTTTTGAGTTGTCTCGCCATGCCCTTATGATATTTCCTACTGATGCCGAGAGGGTGCGGCGGTTTATGGCAGGCTTGCATCCCGGTATTAGGGCCTATATGGATAGAGAGGTAGAGATAGGTACCCCATACCAGCTTGTAGTCGAGATAGCTCGACGAATTGAGGGTTACCGTATGAGGAGCAGGGAGCAGGGTCAGCCAGGTCAGCAGGGTCAGCAGGACAAGAGGGCCAGGTTCACGGGTGACTTCAGGGGTGCTCCAGCTAGGTGTAGAGGTCAGTTCGGAGGCGGCCAGCTCAGTAGGCCTTCATATTCAGCACCTCCACTACCTCCCAAGGGTATTTCAGCGAGGCCTCAGTTCGGAGCTATGCCAGAGCGTTCCTATCGTTCCCCAGCCACCCAGGGTGCACCCAGCAGTTATTCCAGTCCTCAGAGATCCTCTAGTTCCTATTTCAGTGCCTTACCAGAGGGTTCACACCGCCCTCCGGCTATTCAGGGTTCTTCCTCTTTCGGGCAGCGGGCTATAGCACCAGGAGGTTGTTTCGAGTGTGGGGAGTCGGGTCATACGTGGAGGTATTGTCCCAGGTATCGGGGCAAGGCAGTGCAACTGAGTTATTAGCCTAGGAGTTCAGCACCACCAGTCCGGCCGCCTCGAGGTGAAGGAAAGGTCGGCAGGGGTCGTCCTAGAGGGGGAGGCCAGTCAGGAGGATGTCCGTTAGTTCTTGTTCACTCTGGGGGAGTTCAGTTTTCAGGAGCCTAAGCAAGATTTTATGCCATTCCGGCCAGATCAGATGCAGTGGCCTCGGACGCCGTAATCACAGGTATTATCTCAGTATGTGGTAGGGAGGCTTCGGTACTATTTGATCCAGGATCCACGTATTCATATGTTTCCGCACTATTTGCTCATTTTCTGGATACCCCTCGTGAGTCTTTGGGTTCTCATATATATGTGTCCATTCCTGTGGGTGATTCTGTTGATGAGTGGTGATTTTACCACTCATTTTAGCCTTTTCTCATTAGATTTTGTATTGTTA
>ML297692.1:0-45465 GCA_005239495.1 Nicotiana undulata
CGGACGTAACCAATAAAGACAACATTATCGTCGTACACCTCTTCCATTCGACAGTCGATCACACCAAGAATGAAGTATCTTTCAATAATCTAACTTGAGATTGGAGAAACAAAATTCTTAACTTTTTGCAGAACGGTATCGTACCTGAAGACAAAAAGGCATCTCAAGCGCTCCGCCGCAAAGCAGCGAGATACTGTTTAGTTCACAGCACCTTGTATCGCAAAATGTTTGGAGGACCCCTAGCTAAGTGCCTCGGACCTAACCAGACGGAGTTCGTGATAAAAGAAGTCCATGAGGGCCACTGTGGAAATCACGCAGGTGCAAGATCTTTGGTAAAAACCTTAATCAGAGCAGGATATTACTGGCCCAAAATGGAAGAAGACGCGGAAAATTTCATATCAAAATGTGATAAATGTCAGCGGTTCGCTAATAAAACGCATCAGCCAGCCGAATTGTTACATTATATTATATCACCATGGCCCTTCATGAAATGGGGAATGGACATAGTAGGACCTCTTCCCCCAGCTAAAGGTCAGGTACGGTTCCTACTTGTACTTACTGATTATTTCACAAAATGGGTAGAAGCAGAAGCATTCAAACAGGTGCGGGAAAAGGAGGTTAAGAGTTTCTTATGGAGAAATATAATATGCCGGTTTGGAATTCCAAAGGAGATCGTGTGTGACAATGGCCCACAATTTATATGCTCTCAAATCACAAAATTCTTCGACAGTTGGAAAATCAAACAGATTACATCAACACCATATCATCCCGTAGCTAATGGACAAGCAGAATCCACGAACAAAATAATCATCAATAATATAAAGAAACGGTTAGACAGAGCCAAAGGCAATTAGCCCGACGAATTACCAGCGGTACTATGGGCATACAGGACTACATCAAAAACAGCTACGGGAGAAAGTCCTTTCGCACTTGTTTATGGATCTGAAGCATTAGTACCTGTGGAAATTGGCGAACCAAGTCTTAGAGTAACAACAGCTACGGAACAAACGAATGATGTCGAACTCCAAGCCAATCTAGACCTACTCGAATCACGAAGAGATGTGGCCTTAATACGGATGGCAGCTCAAAAGCAAATCATAGAACGATACTACAACCGCAAAGCTCACCTCAGGTATTTCAAAATTGGGGACTTTGTACTTAAAAAGGTCTTCCAGTCAACAAAGGAAGCAGGAACTGGTAAACTAAATCCAAATTGGGAAGGTCCCTATAAGGTCCGAGGCATAGCAGGAAAAGGCGCGTACGAGTTGGAAGCCATGGACGGCAGGATCTTACCAACAAGTTGGAATGCCATCCACCTAAAGAAATACTATTTCTAAGGAAAAGAAGTACCCCCGGTCAGGTACCCCATGTTAGATTTTATCTTTGAATATTTAAAATTTTACTAACTTTTTTAGATGATAGGCAAAAAGCTAACCCATCACCAGATGATGACATTAGACCTGCAAAGACGCGAGGAAATAACATAATTCCCGGTCTAGGGTTACACTTTCTGATGGATATTTTAAAGGGTTAAGCAGTCATCATCTAAAAAAGGTATATACCTTCGAGTCCGGAATGTTTTCCTTTTTCAGGGAAAGGACCACAAGGAAGGAATAATCAAGTGCTCGAGATCTCATTCTTCAACGCTCAAACACTTGGGGGACTATATAATATGGAAGGCTAAAAAGAAGCAAAAACTACCAGAAGTCAGAATGCTCGAGCCTAAAAAACCATTCATCCAACAAGTCAAGTGACACGAGCAAAAGAACTGAAGACTCCGGCACGAGAATTGCGAAAGCCTACTCTAAAAACCCTCGAACCATGTTCAGGTTAGAAGGCAAAATATTAGTTACGAAAGAAGAAATGTACATCTCTTATACAATAAAACTGTTACATCTAAAACATTTAGGGATAGAAGATCATCATCATTGCACTTAGCCAAAACTGTTGTGATCAAAACAGTTACGAAATCTATGTACTCAAATAGAAAACTGTTATTCAAATAAAAACAGTTACGGATGAAAGATCAAAACCCTTGTATATATTCTCAAAACTGTTACAACTAAAAACAGTTACGGATTACAATACATTNTTAACTAGAAAAAATTGTTATCTACTAAAAACAGTTATGAAATACAAGTGATTATTAAATCTGTTAAAACAAAACAGTTGCAACATGAGTTTTAGATGACAAACGTAACACATGTAAAATGTTGTGAAAGTTCAAGCAAAAACCTCTCACAAAAACATTCTTAAAACATGTGGAAAATTCCTATTACTCTATTGCATTTTCAATGAAGTTGAGACGTCTTCTTCATTAAAACATTAATTAAAAGGGCCCTAATTCACAAACAAAGCCTTTTATAAACAAAGGTTAAAGCTTATACTACACCCATCATAAAAGGGTTCAAAGTAAAACGTGCATCTTTATGCAAAGAAAGCTAAGAGGTACGAATAAAAACCTCAGCAAAAGCGATAGACTTGAGTAAAGAGTAAAGGCTCAAAATTCACAAAAGTCTCAAAAGAAAGCATTGTATTAATATAAATGCGGCTAAGAACTAAACTAAGTACTTAGCCTCATAAAAATGTACATTTTTTAGATGCCCCTAAGTTGTCAGTTGGGGACTTTAGAAATTTCAAACTTACTCCCGATGGAGCTAGGAGTAATTACACCAATCCAAAAAAAAAAAGAAGGGGAATGACTAAAAAGTCTTCATTCTTGAGGAGAAGGAGGAGAGCTAGTTTCTTCTTCTGGAGGATTGTCCACTGCTTCATCAGCTGGAGAAAGATCAAGACCTTGTTGAGTCTTATCTATGGATTCTTTAGACTTTGCAATCTCAGCATCAAGATCGAAGCCTACTTGACTCATCTCCATCAGTGTGTCGTGGCAAGCATTCATATATGCCCAACTCACTTCAACAGTTGTTGACTCTTCAAGTTCATTATAGTCTCTAAAGGTAACAACTGAAAGATAGTAATTGGGTAGTAAAGGAGATGATGACATGTGCGCTAATATTATGAGTAGCACCCAACTTGGGGAAAGTTACCAAGTATTTCATGGAATGATCCTATAGGCTAAAAAAAACCTAGGACCCTTTAATCTTTCTTAAAGTAATGCATAGTTATACAAACTGCTTTATTTGCCTTTAAGACTAATTCGCTTAATTAAGTTTGCTTGGGACCCACCATTGTGGACCTCGAGGTGTGCCTAACACCTTATCTTCAAGGTAATTTCGAGCCCTTACTCGATCTCTGATAATGCAAACTAGTTTCATGAGTTAAACCGCTCTAGGTTCCCTAACGCACCTTAATCCGTTAGGTGGCGACTCTTCAAATCCCATACCTCATCCCAAAAGGAAGGGAGTTGTATCCGGAGTGTTGAAACTCGATTCCGCGAGGAAAAAGTGGGGCGCGACATATGGCATTGACAAAGGCAGAATCCATCTGTGATCTCATTTGATAAGGCAAACAAGGTGTCTCAATGAAACTGAAAAGGTTGCTTAAGCAAGACTTGCTTCATGAGAAATGTTGATAAGCACTACAGACACAAACTGGTGCTGGGTGCAAGACAACTGAGTTTGATTTTTAAGGGGCAAAATTGCCTTGCCTTAGGGGCAAGGGTTAGCGGTATCATGGACATCCGAGTATGAAACAGTTATGGACAACATCAGAAAACAAGATTTCCAGAATGCAAGATAGAGTATCCAAGCACCTCGGCACCACACTGATAGAATCAGTTCTTCAACAGCGGGTTAGCCGAGAATTTTAACCGCAACAGGGCATCAAGGCCACAAATCAACAACCACTTTGAAAACTCACAAATTTTTCTTTGTCTGAAAGCAGGAACAAAACATTGCAGAATGGCGATTCTCAAAGGACGAATGTCACCAAACGTAAGCTCCTTAAAATCTCCATTTTTCTTTTATTTTCAGCATGCATCACTACTGTCCATATCTCTCGTTTTATGTAGCTCAACTCAGGTAGAACCGTTTCACCCAGGGGGATCCAGCTCATAGTTCCGGGTAGAAGTACTCTTCGCCCAAGATGTTTTACATAGCTTAACTCAGGTAGAATCGTATCGCTTAGGGGGATCCAGCTCATAGTTCCGGGTAGAAATACTCTTCGCTCATGGTGTTTTACATAGCTCAACCTAGGTAGAATCGTATCGCCCAGGGGGATGCAGCTCATAGTTTCGGGTAGAAGTACTCTTCGCTCAGGGTATTTTATGTGGCTTAACTCAGGAAAAACCATTTCGCCTAGGGGGATCCAGCTCATAGTTCCGGGTAAAAGTATTCTTCGCCCAGGTTGTTATAAGTAGCTTAACTCAGGTAAAACCGTTTCGCCTAGGGGGATCCATCTCATAAATCCGGGTAGAAGTACTCTTCGCTCAGGATGTTTCACGTAGCTTAACTCAGGTAGAACATGTTCACCTAGGGGGATCCAGCTCATATTTTCGGATAGAAGAATTCTTCACTCAAGTTGTCTTCGTAACATAACTCGGGTAGAACCATTTCGCATAGGGGATAGTTCCGGGTAGAATTACTCTTCACTCAGGGCATTTTACATTGCTTAACTCAGGCAGAACCGTTTCCCCTAGGGGGATCCAGCTCCTAGTTCCGGGTAAAAGTACTTTTCGCTCATGATATTTTACGTAGCTTAACTCAAGGAGAACCATTTCGCCTAGAGGGATTCAACAGTTTATTAGTAATACAGGGCACCAACCTCCGGTTACATTCCTTCTATGTAATACAGCGTACCAACCCCCGATTACATTCCTTCTCAGTAATATAAGGTGCCAACCCCTGGTTACACTCCTTTCAGTAATACAGGGTACCAACCCCTAGTTACACTCCTTTTAGTAATACAGGGTGCCAACCCCTAGTTACATTCCTGATAGTTTCTGTGAGTCCACCTAACTATAGAGAGACATGGTCCTCTACCAGTTCCCTCGGATGAGTACACTAAGAAACCAAGTAAAGAGACACGGGATTTTTACGTAGAAAAATCCCACTCAAGGGGACAAAAACCATGACCTACACTTGTAGTATTTCAACTTCACTAACTTGTAATCTAAACTATTACAAGCCATTTTGTAATGACCTTCTTACAAAGACTTTAACACACTAACTTGTAATGCTTATTACAAGTCACTTTGTCACTCACTTAGTTACAAAGACTTTTCACTTATGACTCTACTAGTCACAACACAAACACACAAGATTTGTGGTTGAGAGATTCCTAACACGCTGCTTCTACAAAAGACGATAGGATACAATGAAAAACAAAATGCAAGATTACAACTCAACTAAGGACACTAACAACACAAGGTGAAACTGGTCTGTCTTAGTGGAGTTGTCTTCTTGCTTTTGACACACTTGAGTCTTCAATGCTAGAGCCCTCTTCAATGCTTGAGAGAATGTTTTCTTTAGTAAATGCTCAAGTGAATATCTTGTTTGTCTCCAAACAAGATATTATATCCCTAGGACATCCCAAGGAGGATGCCCATACCTAGATAGTACACTCTTCAACCAATGGGAAGTGACTGTTGTACTGTAGCATGTACAGTTGTAGGCAGTCACTTTTCTGTCACAGCTTTTACAACTGTAGAGTTGACTTGTACTTTCATCTATGAGACTGTCAAGGGATCAGGTCCCTCAGCTGTTCCTTTATGAGTTCAGCAGTACATTGTCCAGAATTTCTTGAGTTAAAGTTGACTGGTTGTGCTGTCCACATATCAGGTCCTTTCTCTGGTTCTTCACATAAAAGTTTGTTAGATCATCAAAACAGAATAAAGCCCATCAATTTCCCCCTTTTTGATGATGAGAAACTTTTATAATTGGTGAGCAGGTATAACACTAGCATAACTAGATACATAACAGATTAGAGACCAGATTCCCAAGTGGTTCCCCTTGTCTGTGTGCTTTCCCCTTAATCCCTGCCATCAATTATCCCAATTATACCCCTTAACTTCCCCCTTTTGTCATCATAAAAAGGCACAAATAGTTAGAAAGCATAAAGAAGTCCAACAGAGCTAACTCATGCCCCTTATGTGCACACAACATGATAGAGAACAGAATAAAAAGGCAGAAAGGCATTAAGGAGAACATAAAAAGACTGAGTTTCATTCATTAAAAGATTTAAAACATAGAGAAATCTTTGCTTGGGATAGCAAAGACTTCATTTGGATTTTTCAGGCGGGAGCAGTCAGGTGTTGTCCACATACCAATAAAAAAACAAAAGACAAAAACTGTTAACCACATCATCATCACAGACAGACTAGATCAAAGAAAAGACTAGGGGGCACTAGAGGAGGAAGGCTTGGAGGAGGAGGCAGTAAGAGTCCGGAGAACTAGGTCCATGCGGGCATTGGAGAGGACTGTTCCTCGAGCAGTTTCTCCTTCAAGTTCTCAACCTGTTGCCGGAGCTCAAAGTTCTCCTTGGTCAAGCGGGCAACTTCGTCATTTGAGGAGACATTACAACCAGGTCCCCCTGCAGCTTGACTTGATTGAGCCTCCAGAATGGCAATCTGAGCCTTCATCCTCTTGATCACATCATTTCCAGCGTTCAGCATATTGATCAGCTGAGAGATGGTTGAAGCGTTGCCCCCATCCTTCTCAAAACACTCGCATTCCTCAAGGGTTGTCTTCGAAAAGGTTTTCTTGCGGGTCCCTACTCGGGGATTCTTAACTGGTACTTTGTAAAACGTAAATACCCGAGTAAGTAGAAAACCATATGGGAGCCCGTGATTTCCATCCTTGACGTTTACAACCTTCTCCATATGTTGAATCATGAGCGCAGGTAGGCTTATTGGTTTGAACTGGTCAAGGGCTTCCATCAAGAACAGATCACCCTTGGAAGCAATGGAACGCCTCTCAGTACGATGAAGAAGGGCCTTATTCACCAGTTTAAAAAGAAGCTGGTAAAGCGGTAACATGGCCTTCTTATGAACCCGTTCCCCCTGCTGGACCGTCCCCGGCTTAACGATAGCTCTCCTAAAATTTCCCTCACAAACATACTTTGCAGGATCCACTGAAGACAGCCCCCTAGATGGAACATTGAGAACTGTTCCCAGAGCGGCATCATCAAACACAATGTCAATACCTTCCACCACAGCACACACATGATCCTGAGCAGGGGTCCAAAAACTGGCATAAAACTCGCGCACAGCATCCTCAAAGACTTGGGGCACACTCACAGTGAATAGGTGCTCCCATTTTTGAAACTCAACCATAGCCATCAGTTGGATCATTCCATCCATTTCAAAAATCTCGGGGTCAAACATGCGACCCCACAACACTTGCTGATTCAGAACATTTTCCTTCCAGTTTCCTCTGCTGCTTGATAAGCTTTCTTAGAACCAGGTTCCCTTATGGTTTCCACTTCATTTTTTTGTTTACTAGATAATTGCACAGACTTTCGTTTGACACTTGCTTCAGTTACAGACCTCTTAACACTCGCTTCACCAGTTTCTTTTTTCTTAGACTTCCCACCAATTTTTGTGGGTGACAGAGGTTGTTTCACTTGTCCTTGAACTACACCAGCAGACACTGACTTCTTTCTCCCCACTAAGGAACTAGGTTCCTCTACAGTTTTCTCTTCAAATTCAACAACTGGTATGGCTTCATCCACTACCACTATTCCTTCATTCATCAACCTATTCTTCTTCTGCTTACTACTCTTCTTACTTTTCTCAAGAGCCGAATCAAGGGCTTCCTTTTGCTGCAACCTAGTAGAGGGTCGCTTTGCAGAAGTTTCAACAGTACTCACTCTCTGACAAAGTTTAAAGCGGGCACTCAAGACCATATCATCCTCATCATCTTCATGTGTGGGCTCAGAAAAATAAGGAATGGACTCTAGAGGAGGAGTATAGAAGATGGGTTCCTGGGGGGGGGGTCTTCTCGAGAGGAGAATCGGGTTCCTCACCAGGTTTGTCATGCACAAACTCGTGGACAGGAGACTCAAAAAGGACCATGGTCCCCTCATCCTCTAGGAAAGAAGAATCTTCTCCCTGAGTCTCGGTAAGAGAAGGAGCCCCTTCAGAGGGAAGGTTCTCAGAGGCGATGGCCATTATGTTTTTGGCCGCCTCTTTTTCCGGAGACTCCATGGGAGTCGAGGAATTGAGAAGAGAGGAGTTAAGGTACTGGCCAGGGTCGTCCTTTGAGGCTTCATAGGCCTGAGTAGCTTCAGTGACTGGCAGTTCCTTTGGTGGTTCAGATAAAGAAGAAGGAGCAATGGGTGACTCAGTGACGAGAGGCTCTTTTGGTGGTTCAGATAAAGAAGGAGGAGCAATGGGTGCTTCTCTGACTAGAGGCTCCTTGGGTGTTTCTGACTCTGCTGGGAGTGAAGAGGAGTTAGGTATGGAGATGGAAACCTCTGGGAGAAAAGAGGCCTGACCCTCCGTTGATACTGTGTTGGAATCAGAGATAGGGGAGAGAGAGGGTGTATTAGTGGCGGCCATTGTTGACGTTTTTTTTTATTTAGAAAAGCTCCAGAGAAGAGTGCTTTTTCAGGAGAAGGAGAGAATGAGAGAAGTTGTGTGAGGAGCGGTTGGAGACAAAGGAGGTTTATAGGATAATGGAGTAATGAGGGGGAAGAGGAACGGGTTCAAAAGGCGGTAGACGTTTGGGGAAAAGAGAACGTGCATAGGGAGTTGAAAGGGTGGAGTGATAGACATGATAGACATGTTTACTGAAAAGGTGGATGATGTGGCATCAGTAATTAATTTTGTTGCTTTTTTGAAAAAGGTAGAGAGTACACATGACTACTAACCTGGGGTACACGGACCAGGTCCCGTACCTATTTTTATTGAAAGGTTGCTCAGTCTTCTTTAGTTCTACAACGCCATACCTTTAAAGTCTGTAATCATCATGCGTGTCTACCTGCAACGGTATTGATGTGAATTATACTTCGTCAGAAAACACTTTAGCTATCTGTAACTGAGTGTGACTTTCATAGCTAGAGAGAGGAACCAGGTTCCCTTCCTAGTGCTTTGGTAAAGATATCTACAATCTGATCTTCAATAAAGCAAAACTTCATGCAGATTTGCCCTTTCTCAACATTGTCTCTGAGGAAGTGATGTCTCACATCAATATGCTTAGTTCTCTTGTGTTGAACCGGGTTCTTTGCCATGTAGAGAGCATTGGTATTGTCACATAAAAGTGGCACGCTGTCAATGTACACTCCAAAGTCTTCCAATTGTCATTTGGTCCACAGCAGCTGAGCACAGCAGGATGCAACTGTAACATATTCTGCTTCAGTTGTGGACAAGGACACTGAGTTTTGCTTCCTTTTTCCCCAAGAGATGAGGCAGGATCCAAGAAAATGAGTCATCCCTAAAGTGCTTTTCCTGTCCACTAGATAACCTGCATAATCAGCGTCAACATAACCAACAAGATTGAAATTATCACCTGAGGGATAGTACAAGACCAGGTCATGTGTGCCTTTGAGATAGCGTAGGATACTTTTGGAAGCCTTTAGATGAGACTCCTTGGGATTTGATTGAAACCTTGCACATAATCCCACACTGAACACAATGTCTGGCTTGCTTGCAGTGAGGTAGAGTAGAGAGCCAATGATTCCCCTATACATTGTTTGGTTTAGAGGAGATACAGATTCATCCATGTCAAGCTTGGTAGCCACTGCAATGGGTGTATCAATCACCTTTGAGCCTTCCATGTCAAACCTTTTGAGCAGCTCCTTGATGTACTTCTGCTGACTGATACAAGTTCCCTTTGTGGATTGTTTCACTTGAAGACCGAGGAAGAAGTTCAGTTCCCCCACCATACTCATCTCAAACTCACTGCCCATAAGCATGGCAAATTCCTTACACAGTGAGTCTGTTGTAGCCCCAAAGATAATATCATCCACATACACCTGGACGATAAGAAGGTTCCTTCCCCGTTTCTTTAGAAATATGGTGTTGTCAATCTTTCCTCGAGTGAATCCATTATCTAGTAGAAACTTGGAAAGCCTCTCATACCAAGCTCTGGAAGCTTGCTTCAAACCATACAAGGCTTTGTCCAGTTTGAAGACATACTCTGGGTGAGCATGACTTTCAAACCCAGGGGGTTGCTTAACATATACTTCTTCCTTGAGATACCCATTCAGGAATGCACTTTTCACATCCATTTGGAATAAGGTGAATTCCATATGAGATGCAAAAGCAATAAGAATCCGAATGGCTTCCATGCGAGCAACAGGAGCTAAAGTTTCATCATAATCAATCCATTCCTCTTGATTGTAACCCTGAACCACAAGCCTTGCTTTATCTCTGGTTGTTTTCTCGTTTTCATCCAGCTTGTTCCTAAACACCCACCTGGTTTCTATCATGGTTCTATTTGAGGGTCGAGGTACCAGATGCCAGACTTTGTTTCTTTCAAACTGATGAAGCGCCTCCTGCATAGCAATGATCCAATATGCATCCTTTAGAGCTTCTTTGATGTTTTTTGGTTCTATTTGGGATAGAAAAGATGAAAAGGCTATGGAGTTTCTGGTTTTGGATCTAGTTTGGACTTTGGAATCAAGAGGAGTGATTATGTTATCATGAGGATGGGAGATTTTATTTTTCCAAATTTGGACCTGAATTTGATGTGTGGAGGAACTTGGTGGATCAGAGGAGTTTCCCTGCACTTCTTGTTCTGCTACCTGTGGAGTACCTTCCACAGCATCTCCAACTCCTTGGTTTGACTTATCATGTCAGCTTTGCCATTAGAGACATCAGATATCTCTCCAGGAACCAGGAGTGGTTCATAGTCTTGATCATTACCATTTTCATCCCTATTTGAGGAGGGAGTCTCGTTGAAGAGCACATGAACACTCTCTTCTACACATTGGGTTATCTTGTTTTACACTTTGTATGCTTTGCTTTGAGAAGAGTATCCCAAAAAGATTCCTTCATCGCTTTTGGCATCGAATTTTCCAAGTTGATCCTTCCCATTGTTTAGAACATAGCACTTGCATCCAAAGGTTCTCAGATGGGTTATCTTTGGCTTTCTTCCATTGAGCAATTCATAGGGGGTTTAGTTCAGGAAGGACCTGATCATGCACCTGTTCACCAAGTAGCAGGCAGTGTTGATTGCTTCTGCTCAGAAGTTCTTTGCAATCCCACTATCAATAAGCATTGTTCGAGCCATATCTTCCAGGGTTCTGTTCTTCCTTTCCACTACTCCATTTTTCTGAGGAGTCCTAGGTGCTGAAAGTTGTGCGTGATTCCATTTTCAGTGCAGAGCTCATCAAATTTTGCATTATCAAATTCTGCCCCATGGTTGGATCTAATGCATGCTACCTTCAAGTCCATCTTCATTTGTATTTTCTTGACAAAAGCCACAAATACTTCAAACGTCTCATCTTTTGTTCTAAGAAATAGTGTCCAAGTTAATCTTGAATAGTCATCCACGATCACGAAGATGTACTTCTTTCCACCTCTACTTGGAGTTATCATGGGCCCACACAGATCCATGTGAAGGAGTTCAAGAGGTCTAGATGTGCTAACATCTTTCTTAGGCTTAAAGGATGATCTCACATGTTTTCCTTTGGCAGATGCATCACAGACTCTGTGCTCCTTGAATTTGGAGTTTGGCAGACCACGAACCAGGTCCTTCTGTATCAACTTGTTCAGGAGGGAAAAGCTGGCATGACCCAATCTTCTATGCCAAAGCTCTGCATAATCATCAACTGCCTTCAAGCAGTTCACTTCACCAACTTCCAATGATTCAAAATCAGCAACATAGATATTTTTGTGTCTCTTGGCTATCAACACCACTTCTCCAGTTACTAGGCTAGTAAAAGTGCACGCCTTGGACAGGAACTCTACTTTGTTTCCTTTATCACAAATTTGAGAGACACTCAATAAGTTATATTTCAAGCCATCCACGTAGTATACATTTTCAATTGAGTGCTCCAGAGACTTTCCAACACCGAGGATGTATCCCTTCTTTCCATTGCCAAAGGATACATCTCCTCCCTGCAGGGCTTTCAATGAGAGAAATCCATAGTGTTTCCAGTCATATGCTTTGAGCATCCGCTGTCCATAATCCATTGTAGTCGAGTTCGTCTCACTTATCCCTACACAATTAACTCAAGGGTTAGACCTAGGAACCCAAACAAGTTTGGGTCCCTCGTAGTTAGGAAAGAGATGAATAAGTGCTCTTCTAGTCCATGCAGGCAGAAGTTGATATTTCTTGTTGGGACCTGGTCCCTGTTTGGTGTTTCTCTTGTTAGCAAACACTTTGTTCTTCTGAGCTGACTGGTCCCTGGCTGGGAAACTTTCCTTGAAGTGCCCGTTGTTTCCATAATGAGTTCAAAGCCAGTTATCTGGGACTGTGACATATTTGCTGTGAGGGAAGGAGTTTTCTCCTTTTGGAACCCAATTCCCTGCCTGTTTTCACTATTTCTGAAGTACATGGCAGTGACAGCATCCGTTGACCAAGTACAATTCAGAGATTTTTTAAGATCAGATTTTAATTTACCAATTTCAGTCTGCAACTGCCTATTTTTCTCAAGCTCACAACACAGACTTGTTTTAACCTCATTCAGTTCCTTTTCAAGCTTGATGTGTTTTTCACTAGCTATTTCTTTTCCTTTATCCACTCCTGAAGCACCAGGTTCTAGTTTGAGTCCCTTAATAGTTTCTTCTAAGTCTGTGATCACAACTAGAAGATCATCTCTTTCCTGCTCAACTGCATTAATCCACTCACTCAGGCTGTTCTTTTCATTACTCAGATTTTCAACTGTTTCTCTCAAGTCTACTACCACAACAGTTAGATCATCTCTCTCATTTTCTATCTTTCTTGTTTTTCCTTCTAGCACTTCCTTTTCTTTTTCAAGGTTTTTATGGTCTCTTTTAGGTCTACAACCACCACCACAAGGTCATCTCTCTCATTTTCAACACTGTTGATTTTACAAGTCAGAGATTCTTTCTCTTTTTCAAGGTCACCTATGGTTTCTTTTAAATCTACCACACACACAACTAGATCATCTCTAGTTTGTTCAACTTCACCTAGTTCTATGGTCAATGTGTCCTTGTCTTCAACTAAATTGTAGTAAGTATCAATGAGAAAATTTGACAATGACATTAGTTTTTTAGGAGAATAGGATTTCAGATTTCTCTGAACATCCCTGAAGTTTACCTCATCTTTGTCATCTTCTTCTTCATCATCTGACTGAGCCATGAGAGTAAATAGTGAATCTTACTCCTTGACCTTGTTCTCTACTGCCATCATAGAGCTGTTTTCTGCTTCAGGTTCCTCTTCTGATTCGCTTGATGAGTCCCCCCATGTAGCAAGAGTTTGTTTCACAACGTTGTCAGCTGCGCTTTTTCTACTGAATCTTTTGTCAGGAACCTGGTTCCTCTTTGCAGCTTTCTCAGGGTTGTGCTTGTAGGGATCCTGCTTCAGGAGCGGACAGTCTTTTATGAAGTGTCCGGGCTTACCACATTTATGACACAAGTCATAGTTTCTAGGCTTGCTTGAGCTGCCTCTTCTTGGTATTCCCCCGTTCCTTCGAACCATCTTCTGAAATCTATTGGTAAGATAAGCCATGCCATTGTCCTCTTCGCTTGACTCATGCTTTTCAGCTTGAAGAACCAGGTTCTTCTCCTTCTTGGGTTCTCTTCTTTCACTATCTTTCTTATTTTTCATCTCATATGTTTTCAAGTTTCCGATCAACTCATCCATTGTTAGAGCTTGCAAATCCTTTGCTTCAGTGATAGCATTGACTTTGCTTTCCTAGGAGCTAGGAAGAAAACTCAAAATGTTTCGCACTAGCTTGTTTCTAGGAATGACTTCTCCCAGTGAGTAAAGCTCATTGATGATGGAGGTGAATCTAGTATGCATATCCTGTATAGATTCATCGTCCTTCATCCTGAACAGCTCATACTCAGTGGTGAGCATGTCGATTTTGCACTGCTTTACTTGCGTCGTTCCTTCATGAGTTGTCTGCAAAGCTTCCCAAATTTCTTTGGCTGATTGACATGATGAGATCCTGTTGTACTCATCAGGTCCTATACCACACACTAGGATTTTCTTTGCACGAAAGTTCTTTTCCACTACTTTTCTATCAGCATCGTTGAACTCCTTCCTAGTCTTTGGCACCAGCAGACCAGCTTTTCCTACCTTCTGCATAGGAACATGGGGACCATCACAAATGATGTCTCATATCTCATAATCTTCAGCCATTATGAAGTCGTGCATGCGGGTTTTCCACCACCCATAGTACTGACCGTTGAACCTAGGAGGTCGATATGTTGATTGATCTTCTTCAAAGTTTGGTGGAGCAGCCATTAGAGATCCTTTCTAAGTGTTAACCGTTAAGAAAGAACCTGCTCTGATACCAATTGATAGTTTCTGTGAATCCACCAAATTGTAGAGAGACCTGGTCCTCTACCAGTTCCCTCAGATGAGTATACTAAGAAAGCAAGTAACAAGACACGGGATTTTTACGTGGAAAATTCCCACTCAAGGGGACAAACCCACGACCTACACTTGTAGGATTTCAACTTCACTAACTTGTAATCTAAACTATTATAAGCCACTTTGTAATGACCTTCTTACAAAGACTTTAACACACTAACTTGTAATGCCTATTACAAGCCACTGTGTCACTCACATAGTTACAAAGACTTTTCACTTATGACTCTACTAGTCACAACACAAACACACAAGATTTGTGGTTGAGAGATTCTAACACGTTGCTTCTACAAAGCCGATAGGATACAATGAAAACAAAATTCAAGATTACAACTCAACTAAGGACACTAACAACACAAGGTGAAACTGGTCCGTCTTAGTGGAGTTGTCTTCTTGCTCTTGACACACTTGAGTCTTCAATGCTAGAGCCCTCTTCAATGCTTGAGAGAATGTTTTTTTTAGTAAATACTCAAGTGAATATCTTGTTTGTCTCCAAACAAGATATTATATCCCTAGGAAATCCCAAGGAGGATGCCCATACCTAGATAGTACACTCTTCAACCAATGGGAAGTGACTGCTGCACTGTTACTGCACTGTAGCATGTACAGTTGCAGGCAGTCACTTTTCTGTCACAGCTTTTACAGCTGTAGAGTTGACTTGTACTTTCATCTGTGAGACTGTCAAGGGATCAGGTCCCTCAGTTTTTTCTTTATGAGTTCAACAGTACACTGTCCAGAATTTCTTGAGTTGAAGCTGACTGGTTGTGCTGGCCACATATCAGGTCCTTTCTCTGGTTCTTCACATAAAAGTTTGTTAGATCATCAAAATAGAATATATCCCATCAATTCCATTTCAATAATACAAGTTGCCAACCCTTGGTTACAATCCTCTCAGTAATACAGGGCGCCAACCCCTGGTTACAGTTTTCCTTAGTAATACAGGGTTCCAACCCCTAGTTACATTTTCTTCCTAGTAATACAAGGTACCAACCCCTGGTTATAGTCCTTTCAGGTAATACAGGGTGCCAACCCCTGGTTACATTTCATTCCAGTAATACAGGGCACCAACCCCTGGTTACATTCTTCCGTAGTGATACGGGGCGCTAATCCCTTGTTGCTTTCCCTTCCGGTAATACAGGGTACTAACCCCTGGTTACAGTTCTCCTTAGTAATATAGGGTACCAACCCCTGGTTACATCCCTTCCTAGTGATACACGACACTAATCCCTAGTTGTTTTCCCTTTCAGTAATACGGTGTACCAACCCCTGGTTACATTCCTTCTCGGTAATATAAGGTACCAAACCCTGGTTACAGTTCCCTTAGTAAGACAGGGTACCAACCCCTGGCTACATTCCTTCCTAATGGTACTGGGCGCTAACCCCTGGTTACTTTCCATTTCAGCAATACAGGGTACCAACCCCTGGTTGCATTCCAATCTCGGTAATACAGGGTGCCAACCCCAGTTACATTCCATCTCAGTAATACAGGGTGCCAACCCCTAGTTACACTTCTTTTAGTAATACAGGGTTGCCAACCCTTGGTTACATTCCTTATCATTAATACAAGGTACCAACCCCTGGTTACACTCCTTGCAGTAATACAGGGTACCAACCCCTAGTTAAAATCCTTGCAGTAATACAGGGTGCCAACCCCTGGTTACACTCCTTTCAGTAATATAGGGTACCAACCCTTGGTTACATTCCTTTCAATAACACAAGGTGCCAACCCCTGGTTATATCCTTTTCAATAATACAAGGTACCGAACCCTGGTTACATTCCTTCCAGTAATACAGGGTATCAACCCCTGGTTACATTCCTTTCTAGTGATACAGGGCGCCAACCCTTGGTTACATTCCTTTCAAGTAATACAGGGTACCAACCCCTGGTTACATTCCTTTCCAGTAATACAGGGTACCAACCCCTAGTTACATTCCTCTCCAGTAATACAGGGTACCAACTCCTGGTTATATTCCTCTCCAGTAATACAAGGTACCAACCCCTGGTTACATTCCTACCTAGTGATACGGGGCACCAATCCCTGGTTGCTTTCCCGCAGTAATACAGGGTACCAACCCCTGGTTACATTACTCCTTAGTGATACAGGGCGCCAACCCCTGATTACATTCCTTTCCAGTAATACATGGTACCAATCCCTGGTTACATTCTTTTCCAATAATAAGGGATACCAACCCCTGAATACATTCCTCTCCAGTAATATAGGGTACCAACCCTTGTTTACGTTTCCTTTCAGTAATTTAGGGTGCCAACCCTTGGTTACACTCTTTTCAGTAATACAGGGTACCAACCCCCGGTTACCTATCCTCTTGGTAGCGTAGGCTACACAATCCCTCGTTACAAAATTTTATCTCTTTTAGCTAGTTTATTCTACTGTTTCTGTGTGCCTTTCAATAAATTAGATAGTTTATAGCTTTCTCTGATAACTCACAAAACATTCCAAGTCCAAACAGGGGCAAAAAAAAATTGTTCGTTTTGTTCGTCTTTGATGGCTTTTCAGGCCCCGCCATAGAGCACAGGTGATGGTTAAAGCTTGCGGTTTCAGTTTCTCATTAGAAGAAAGAAGTCTTTTGATCACAAGATACTTGAAGTTAGCATTGATAGGAATTTTAGGAAATCAAGCAATCAAGAATGAGTCATAGACTTTTCTTTAAAGAGCATCAAGATCCAATCTAAGGTCAACACAAGCGAGAAGGTCAAGAATCAAGATTTGACTCCAGAAGACACATAGATAGGAATTTTGTAACTCTTAGCTTGCAGCAATATGTAGTTCTCGTTTTCTTTTGATGTAAGCAGCAAGTAACTGTAACAGTAACAACAACAACAGTCTTAACTCCAGCGTTCTGTAGTCCCAGCTACCAAATTTTCCCAGAACTACACTGACCTGATTCCTTTATAGACAAGGATATGTAGGCAGCCTCAGAAGCAAGGTTCGGTCACCCTTTTCACACAAAAAAATGCTTTCATTGTAGTGATGCGTGAGCAAAAATTAGTCATGGCATTCACTTTTCTTTGCACGAAAACTCTTCATGTTCTCGAGCAAAGAGGAGCAATTGTGAATGCCTAATTTTTGCACGCCTTTAATTCTCCAAAAACAATAATAATAACTTTTGGATGGTTTTTAGCTGTTTTAGTTATTTTTCTTTGTACTTATTTGTGCATTTTTATGTGAATTCCTTAATTAAAAAGTACCAACAATATTTTTTTGCCTTCTATTTATATATCTTAGTTTGCATCGTTACATTATATATACCAAAAAGATTTTCTTTCTACTTGTTCATTTTTCTTTAGGACTAAATAAGACTATAATTTCATTAGAGGGATAAGGGATTGGGCTAGTGTATTTTAATTAACATTGAACCAAAATTGGCCAAAAATTTGAGCCCATTTCGGCCATACATGGTCCAATAAATGGCCTGCCAAGACCTGGTCCAAACGACGTAGTTTCATGACTAAACTACGTTGTTTCATTAAGTAACTTCAATAATCAATCTCATCCATCCAATTTTCTTGATCCAACGGCCCTTATCTATCTCCCACCTAGGTATTTAAACCCATAATTCCCCAAAAATTTGCCCCATTTCCCCTAAATTCCCTTTTTCTTCTTCTTCTTCTTGTTCTCTCTTCTCACTCTCTCCTCCTTTCCCTAGACTTAACGGGCCGCCGCCCATCTCCGCCGCCGGGAAATCGCCATCACCGGCGGAGCACCACCAAACCACCCCATTTTTACACCGTTCTCTTCCTTTCCTCATCCTTTACACCAACCCAAACCCCAAACCCCCAAAATCCCCACCAATATCCATAGATCCACCTAAATCTGAAGCCCTACCCGCTGCCGCCTCCTCCACTGTCACCACCGTGAGCCGCCGCTGGTGGTGCTCCAAACACCACCAAAATTTCACCCCTACTCATCTCAACCTCTTCTTTTTGAATCCAACACCCAAATTTCCTAAATCTCTCTCTGTCCTTGCGAATCCCATTTTGGCTGAAACCCTAGCCCCAATTTCTTTTGAAATTAGTCAATTTCTAGCAATCCCCATCTCAATATACACACATATTTGGACACAAGAAGAACTACTGATTCATGTTAGTTTTGAGCCAAGACTTCGACCCGACGCCGCCGTCCACCACCCCACTGCCGTACCTCAACCCTCACCGCTGACCCCTCGCCTCGCTACCTCTCATTTATCTCATCACACTAGCCTCATGCGAGTTTTTGTTGTCGATTTTCATTGAAACTAGAAATCAACTGTCCCGCTATGTCTCGCAGCCTAATAGTCGCTACGCCACCATTGCTCGGACACTCAAATTGGGTAAACTCGAGCCTTAATGCTTTCCTCCATGTTTTGAATTTTCTGTTTTCTTGTCATTTGTTTGTAGTTCTGTTATAGTTGATCTGCGGTCAGTGATTCGTGTTAGTTTTATTGATCATCAATGTTAGTCGTTGCTTAATACTTTCGAATCACATATTAGTTAGTTGTTTACTCAGTCACTATATTTTGTTTAGTAAATTGGTTTTGTTAATCACTTGTCAAATCCGATTAACTATTTGTAATTAGCGAAGCTCGCTGATATTCTGGTTTCGCGATTAATTTTGGTGTTTTTCCGTAGTTTGAAATCTGTTAGTGAGTTCATGTTTAGTCTCGTTTTTTATTTCATGTTTCAGTTAAATCGATAGTTGTTTCACTATCAACTCGTATTCTGCGTTGCCTTAAGTTGTTTAGTTCTAATTTCATATTTATTACTTCTAGTTTTGTCTATGGCCTTAACTACATATTTTTTTGTTTGTAGTCATTAGTTTCTTTGTTAATTTAATGGTTCGAGTCTAGTTATCTGATTTTGCACCTACTAGTTTGAAGCAATAGTTTAGTTTGATATTGGTTTGTGAGGGTAGTAGAAGGTACTTGAGTGTAGGACCTTTGTTTGGTTGCTTTTACTATTCGAGGAATGTTTTGGAGTATAATAATCCAAATTTCTGTCCACAGATGGTAAGAAAAACTGTTCATTGGGCAGATTTCTGGTTTTGGACAGATTTTTGGTTAAAAATCCATCATTTTGGACAGATTTTTGGCTAAACAAAATCAGTCCCAAAGTCATTTTTTATCCTATATAAAGAGGAGGTCTTTCCCCACTATCTACACACTCAGATAACATCTTGAGAGTTGCTTGAGCACACTTGAAAAAGACATCTTTTACACACTAAAAAGACACAACTTTGTAGTGTAATAAGGGGCAGTTGAACACCAAAATAGTAAGCTGAAAATTCTGACTTGGTGAGTGTTTCTTAGAGTGTAATAACCTTGAGAAAATAGAAGGATCCCTTGGGCAATTCATGAAGTTGTTAGCTACTAGTTTCAAGCATCCTTGTTGAGTCTTCTAGGTTATCTTAACACTGAGTTGTTGTTCTTATTGTCGTTTCTGCTGCTACTCTTGCTCATTCTACTGCTGTATTTTTTATAATTCTGCAACCCAGGCAACCCTTGAACTTTGCAATGCAAATCTTTCTATCAAATAATTGAATATATGGGTCTGTTTTGCTCTTTGGATATGCTTGATGTACGTTACTAAGAACAGTTGAACGTTTAGCATGTTACCTGTGTTTTAAGCCTGTAAAACTGTAATATTTGGCTTAATCTTCAATTCTTCTTTACATATGTAGCTAGTAAGTTCCTTATTCAAGGTGAATGAGCATTTTCATTGCCAAAATCTTTCTCTTTGCCTTGGTTTCATTTTTGAGTTGTGTTACCTTACGAGGCTTCTTAGTGCTAAAAACATAACTGATAGTAATACTTCTTTTCTTGGTTAAGTTGAGTTGAAGCTGAAATATAGTATATGATATAATGAGTGTGCTTGCTAGAGGAAAGAACCAATGTAAGAATGTCTTAATGTGTCATTACTATTTTAAACTTCTATTTGGTTAAGCTTAATGCATGCGGTTTTTCTCAGTTAAATATCTAGGAATCCATGTTCTGTAATGCATTATTTTTAGCTATATGTCCTAGTTGAGTTTACTTCAGTTTTAAGAATACTCTGGGTCACCATCACCTTCGGATTAAGTTTGCTAGACATATCTCTTTCTTTAACATCAAGGCTACCGAAAAATTTAATTTTATCAAGTTTAAAGTAATAAATGAGTTTTTGACTCAGTCTTTTAAATACTAGGCTTCATTATTAAAAATAGTTGTTACTTCTAATAATTAATTTAAATGATATGCAATTAGTAGGCGCGCTTTTACTTCACGGAATCGCTTGTGTAGCGTGATGTTTAACACGAAATAAATTAATTCAACAATGTCATATCATATTCGTTAGTTTTTTAGTTAATTTTTAATTTAATTAATAATTTGCTAAAATCGCGGATTCGCTTATGTAGCGCGATAGTTAACTTTTAATTAATTTCTTTTAATGTAGTAACTATTTTTTTTCTTCAAAACTAATTACGTATTAATAATTCTTTGTCATGACTGCGGATTCGCCTACATAGCGTTGTTATGACGAAGTCAATAAATTTTGTCTTGATCACGCATTCACTTGCGTGGTGTGATTATGACATTTTATTATATCCTTTAATTTTTCTAATAATCAAGAAATAAAAGCAGATAGGTAAAACATGAAAATCATATAAATCACAGTTTGTCCAAAAAAAAATTAAGCCAAATGTAGTTAATAAAGCGACCGTGCTAGAATCACGAGACTCGGAGAATGCCTTACACCTTATCCCCGGTCAACAGAATTCCTTACCACGGGAATCGAGGAATGCCTTACACCTTCTCCCCGGTCAACAAAATTCCTTACCCGGATTTTGTTTTCGTAGACCAATAATAATAGAGTCAAACATTTCTTTGACTAGGGATTCAAATAAATGGTGACTTCGAACGCCGAAAATCAATTCCAAGTGGCGACTTTGTACATGAAACAATCCTTACTCAAATTTGTCACTTTAATTAGAAAAATCCTTTAATCCACAGAATATTATTTTGGGGTAGAAAAGGGGTGTGACATCACAAATATATGATAATTGTATATTAATTTATTAGTATCGTACCAAGTACTATTTTGGGTGTTAATGTACCAGATACAAGTTAGATACAATTGTGATACAATTATGTTTTAGGATTGATGTATATGATACAATTCAAATACAATTATGATACAGTTATTATACAATTTCTGAATATTTTCTCATTTTTTAATAATATAAAGTTGTCAGCAATGGTGGAAAGAGAGAAGATGAAGATTATTGGCGTAGATTGAGGGATTTTGATGTAAAAAAGAAAGAAAAAAAAAAGAGGAAAGGGAAAAAAAGAAAAGGATGTAACTGCATCCCTTAATTGAAGGCACTAAAAGTGGGGTGGGAGCCTTTTAAGGAATAATGTATACAATTTGTAAGAAAACCTTAGATAATTATTAAAAACTACAAAAAATAGAGAACATAAGTAAATAAGTTTCTAATATAATAGTTAGGTAAAAATATCGTGGGTTAAAGATTGTAATGGGCTCCCAATAATTGGGTTCTCTTCATATATATTTGGGCTCTCGCCCACTGCTTCTGCCCAGTACAAGCACCTTGGGTTCAAAACAACCCTTTAAATACTTATTTATATTCTCTACATCTGCTTTTATAAAAGAAAAATTATCAGCTATGTTCATTTATAAGTAGCTCATTACAAAAATTAGTCAATTGATAAAATATTACTAATATTAGTCAAATTAGTCAATTAGGTATTTGTAGCTAAAAAATATCAAATTTTTGCTTTGTTTTGAGTGAGTGTTATTATAATAGATTTGGCACAACTTAAGGAGCTTGAATCTCAGTTTTGGGATGATTTGGTGAAGTTTTGAAGTGGTTTGAATTGAAAATTCGAAGTAAAAACTGAGCATGAAAAAAATGATATGTGTATCACACTGTGTATCATTTGTGTATCACATATGTATCATATTTCTATCAATTGTGTATCACATGTATATCCATATATACCTGTGTGTGAGATACATGCGTGATACATGTGTCGCAGAAGCCTTTTTTGAACTCGATTTAATTACGAATTTTGATACAAAATCAGTCCAAATCACTTCCAATCTTCCTCAAATTTTGTATATTGACTTATCTATATATTTTCAATAAATTTCAACTATACCCATTGAAAAAGTTCCCTTTTTTATTTAGATTTTTGAAATATTATATATTTTTTTGTATTATATCACCTTATTTGCTACCTCGTTCATGAAATTTCCTTTCCGTCTTGTATCTAGTTTTGCTAATCACGCTTAAAAATATGGAAGGTGATTTTTGCATGTGATTCTTTGAGAGAAAGAACCTTATTATTTGGTTTTTCTATTTTTGTTGGCTAGTTTTGGTAAGTTTATGACTAATGGCTAGAGGTTGGTAAGTTGAGACTTATTTGAGACATTTGTGTAAATTTTCCTTTATAAAATTGTCTTTTGTACAACTTATTATAAAATCTTATCTTTTTAGTTAAATTATGTACGCTTTTTCATCTCCTAAAATTCCTCCCTTGAGATTCTCTCTCACTTAAAAGATACATCTCTTTCTAATTCTCTCCCACCTAACATATCAATCACTATAAATTATCATCCCCAATTTCTCTCTCTTGAACTGTACGCATCATCCAAAAATCATCGAAGGCATACGAAATTTTCGGCGGAAATGTGTTTGCTTCCCACGTTTTTTTATAATGTATTATTTTATATTATACATACATATATTATGTTGTTGTATAATTTAATAATATATATTTTGTTATATACATTTTATTATATATACATTATATTTTGTTTCCCTTAAATTTGCTTCTTCTTTATTTTCCCCATCAGCGGAAACGTGTTTATTTACCCCAATTCTTTTTATAATGTATTATTGTATATTATATATAATATATAATATATTTTTCATTATATACACGCACACCACACACACAAAAATATTGAACTGAATAGAAACATCATTAACAAATATATATATATATATATATATATATAACCTTCTACAAGTATACAAGAGAAGCATACCAACTACTACTAGTACCTATTTTTAGGGAATATAGACCGTTTGATATAAGATAGTGTTATAGTGGTAACCTAATATGTTTATATTGATAATTAATAATTAACAAATTGGAGAACATTTAGGTCCTAACTATACGCTTCAGATCGCCATACCTTAAATAGGAAAAATTCCATATATTTCAGATATAGTTCATTTAACGACATTCCCCTTAAATAGGGATAGCTACTATATTTTCAGAGTATATTTTAGCATATATGTTGTACAATTTGTAATTCAAAATAAAGTTGTATATTATGAAATATTTTATAAATCCTTAAGTAACTATAAAAATTTAGTTGATAAGAAAAAGAAAGGTAATATATATATAAAGTTGAAGTTGCAATGTAGCATTTGAATTTCAAAATTATATTTGAATATGAATTTCACTTTAAAAAAGAGTTAAAAGATTTGTGAGTAAAAATCATATTTCAGCAAAAATATCTTTAAAACGAGTATTTCGATATTTACCCGTGTTTAAATATTAAATCAATATACTTGCAAACATTAACGATCAGAGCAATGCACGGACATTAACATCTAAACTCTTTTTTCCTCCTCCTCCTCCTCCTCCTCTCTCGTATTTATCACGTCACGTCTCTCGGGCGTCAAAATTTACAGGAGCAACTAGCTAGAGCAGTTAGTAGCTTGATCTACTTAACGAGCAACTTTATATAAAGGACCTATGTATAATATTGAGAGCTACCGAACTCGTAAACTTCGACAGACATGTATATATATGTGTATACCTTTAAAATTATTATATAAATAACTCGGCAACCTGAATATTGAAAGTCTTTAGGGGTACTGGTTGTGCAGAATAATGATGCCCTACATATTATAACTCTGAGTATGCCTCCGAATATTTACATGTTTGTAAAAAAGAATCTCTTCAAGAACCACACATCGATCTTATGTGTTTTCCATTCACCTAATTGTTTGTTGGCCCCAAAAAAGGCAACTAGGTAGAAGTGTGTCAATATGTTTTGCTATTTCCTTTTCTTCTTCGATTTTCTTCAGGATGTTGAGCAAGTGGAAGATGCGTATTACCTTATATCTCGAGTCTAATTAATATAATAAACATCTCAAAAGACAATTTCAACGGAGTAGGAATTTGACGAAATGAAAAAATTGATTCTTCTTCTCGGTTGAAAAGAGGCCACTCATTCCGACATTAAGTTCAACATCCTCTTTTTCTTTGATTAGACCATAGCTATCAAATTTGCTAATTCACGATCTTGAAAGGACGGGAAATGAGAAAGTGGCTTATATTTAGAGGCAATTCAAGATTTAAAATTGTATATCTTTTTATTTTTACGTACTTGTACGTATATTTTTACGTACGTTGAACACAGAAATGATACATTAGAAGAATCTGTTGCGTCTTCCAATATCAATAGGTTGATTGTTTTGCTCCTATATTTTCTCAAAGAAAAAAAGATCTCCGGGAACTATTTCCTAAATTCGAAAGAGGATACTTGGGTTCTCCTTGTATTGGTCAAAATTTGGATCGTTCTTAACAAGTGATAACGGCTAAGGTCAAGGCTTAGGTTGACCAACAATAAGGTTCGAAGGCTCTAATTCGAACGAGGTCGACATCAGAGATAGATTGTAACGGTAGTATAGCTTTAAATTAGAATGAAGGAATATTCTAACAGAATGTTCCCTCCTTTGTACTTTTTTAGGGTTCCTTAAAGAATCTCTCCTATTTATAGGAAAGAGGGGTGAGGAAAAAGGCATCGAAAAACTCTGAGAGAGAACACTTTGTAACATTATTTGTTGTAAGAATATCCACTTCTTGTCTTTTCTATTGATTCCCAAGTTAAAAGAAACCTTTTTATATACAAGATCCAAGAACATTGTGTCGCATCCACGTATCTCGTCATTTGCTTCGTTGACAACGTGATTGTTAATTATCACTGCTTGATTTTCAGGCACATCATCTTTTATTATTACATTTCTTGCCACTGCACGCATTTATTCCATTGACTCATATATTCATTGTCAATCATCGTCAATATCTTTGTCCGGAATTTAATATTACGGCATTTTTGTTTCTTTTATTTATCACCACATTCGCAAATCTGATAGCTATTAAGTTTAACTATGATTAACTTTTTATTTCATTTATAAAATATCTCATAAAAGTGTATTTTGGCGCCGTCTGTGGGGATTTTCTAGTTAAAATCTTTAGTTCTTGTTAGATCCACACACAAAAAAAAGCAACAACACATACGCGCACACAGTCATCCCTTTCCATCTTCATAAACTAACATTGGCAGGAAGAGGAGAAGAAAGGTTGAAAGCCATTGCAGACGTTACTCCTAACCTCATGAACACCATCAATGAGGATAATGACGGAGGAGAGCTGAACACCACACCCAGCATCACAACCGGGCAAGGTGGCTCACCCCCTCCCCACGAAAGTGTAACGCTTATTCGAGAAAGAGGCGCTTCCACGTCCACAGCTAAGGAAGCGCCACAAACGGTGAAAAGGTTACTGGAAGCATGGCTAACAAGTACGCTGAATGACTTCCTCGATAAGCCTACCCAAGGGGTGGCTCGGAATTCCATACCGGCAGAAGCAACTACCGCCAACAAAAAAACTGCTCCCCGCCCAACAGGTAACACTAATATTACAGTTGATGCAGGTAACGACACACTCACAGCCATATTGAAGAAGATGGGGGAAATGGAGAATGAAAATAAGGCACTACGAGATCAAATGAAGGAGCACGAAGAGAGGGTCGACAAGATACCTGGTGCCCCAAAACTCCTACTCAAACGAGACGTTGGTGGGTTCGTAGAGCAACCGTATAGCGAGGAGGCAGCCCCGCATCCCATCCCCAAAACCTTTTAGATGCCGCCTTATTTGAAAACATATGACGGCACAACAGACCCTGAAGACCACAGAATCCATTACGTCACGGCATTGAAAAGCAACGACCTCTCAAAGGAACAAGTACCATATGTGCTATTAAAGAAATTTGGTGAAACCCTAATAGGGGGAGCCTTGACATGGTACTCACAGCTGCCAGCACGGTCCATAACAACGTTCGAGGAAATGGCCGATAAGTTTGTAACCGCCCACGCAGGAGCTAAAAAGGCCGAGGCCAGGGTGAGCGACATATTCTCCGTTGGACAATCATCTGGTGAGGGACTTAGGGATTTCCTCGCCCGATTCAATAGAGTCAGGATGAGCCTGCCAAATGTATATGAAGGCATGGTCATCGCCGCGTTCCAAAACGGACTAAAAAGAGCTGGGTCGAGAGCGACCAGAAAATTCTTGAGCGGGCTCATGAAGTACCCTCCCATAACCTTGGAGGAAATCCACAACGCCTACTGCGCCGAAGTCCGAGCAGATGAAGACAACATCAACGCCCAACTTAACGGCTAACGTCAGTCCATACAGAGTCCAGACGAGATCGTCGCAATGACACCCAAAGGGATCACCCAGCCCCACGTCCCAACCGTGATAGGAACCAACCATACGTCGGTAGTTCCACCACCTCCTCGCCATATGGAAGGGTCGTCCAGGCCAAACACAGGGACTCAACGGAACGACAAAGGTATGCCTCCACTTTTATCTACTCACAACTTTTGTGTCTCCCCTTCAGAAATAGTGTACGCACTAGAAAAGCTCGTCCCAAAGGTGAAATGGCCACATAAGATGAAGTCTGACCCAAGCACCAGAAGGTCGAATGTCCTCTGTGAATTCACCAAGAACGAGGCCACAATAAAGAAGACTGCATAGCTTTAAGACAAGAAGTGGTGAACATTCTCAACCAAGGACACCTAAAAGAATTGATGAGTGACCGCGGAAGAGACAATTTTGGTAGGCGGCGAGAACAACACCAAGCGCCCCCTAACCCACCCTCCCCTACCCGCACCATCCAAATGATCATCGGCGGAGTCGACGACGCCACAATTAATCATGTGAAATTCACCACCTCGCACAAGCTAAAGCGATCAATCACACACGAATAGTATGATGACCTCGAAGACAGTATCATCTTCGATAAGTCAGATACCCACGGTTTGACTTTCCCTCACCTTGACGTTCTTGTTATTACATTACGAATTTTAGACACTGACGTAAGGAGAATAATGGTTGACGATGGAAGAGAAGCGTGTATTATCCACCCCCGAGTTCTCACCCAAATGAGACTTGAGGATAAGATAGTACCACGCTACATAACACTAACAGGGTTTAACAATGCAGTTGAACAAACTTCAGGAAAAATAACGCTACCCGTCCTGGCTGGAGGAGTCACGTTGGAGACAATGTTCCACATCATGAACCAAGATACAACTTACAACGCCATCATAGGACGACCATGGATACATGGCATGAGAGCCATTCTGTCAAGCCTTTACCAAGTAATCAAGTTCCCAACCCCCTGGGGAATATTCAGCATCAGGGGCGAGCAGCGCACATCACAGGAGTGTTACCGCATCGCCCAAGATTGTACATACACTCAACAATGGAAAGGGGCAAGCTCGAAAGCATAGCAATTACCTAAGTCGGGAACAAAACCTAACGGTCAGAACGACGTCATCAAAGACCCGACTCTGTGGAAGCCGCAGTGTCAACAGTAGAAGACCTCGACCCTATCCAACTAGATAAAAACGACGCCAACAAAAAGTCCTACATCGGCCACAAACTTTCCAAACCAGGTAAATTTCATGAATTTTTAACTAACAATGCAGACCTATTCGCTTTCTCCCATACAGATATGCCGAGTATCTCAAAGGATATCTCCACACACAAATTGAACGTAGACCCACTTTATCCACCAATACGGGAAATGAGAAGGAAATTCAATGTCGCCATCATCGAAGCAATCAACGAGGAAGTAGAGAAACTATTAGCCAATGACTCCATCAGAGAATCCAAGTACCCCCAGTGGGTCGCCAACGTAGTCATGGTGAAGAGAAAAATGGGAAATGGCGCATGTGCGTCGACTTCACAGACCTAAACAAAGCATGCCCAAAGGACTCGTTCCCACTACCACACATCAACCAGCTCATCGATGCAACAGCAGGACACGAGCTGCTAAGCTTCTTGGACGCATACTCGGGATATAATCGGATCCTCATGGAAGAAGAGGAACAGGAAAAAACAACTTTCATAACTCAACAAAGGACTTATTGTTATCGAGTCATGACATTCGGATTGAAGAACGCAGGAGAAACTTGCTAAAGGCTGGTCACCAAGATGTTCAAACAACAGCTCAACAAAACTATGAAAGTATACATAGACGATATGCTAGTCAAATCTGAAAGGAAAGAAGATCACGTTAACCATCTGAATGAGGCCTTTAGCATACTAAGACAGTACGACATGAAGCTGAATCCCAAAAAATGCGCCTTCGGAGTGACATCAGGCAAGTTCCTCAGCTTCTTGGTGTCACAAAGAGGCATCGAAGTAAACCCCTACTAGATCAAAGTTATCGAAGGAATACCCAAACTATTAACCAGCAAGAAACAGGTGCAAAAGTTGACTGACCGCATAGCCGCAGTGTCAAGATTCATCTCACGATCTTCTGACAGATGCCAAAAATTCTTCAACGTCCTCAAAAAGGACAACGGACTCCAATGGAACTCAGAATGTATCGAAGCCCTGGGAGAACTGAAGGCATATCTGTCCTCGCCTCAACTGCTCGCCAAAGCCAGAACTGGCAAACGCCTCCTAGTATATTTGGTAGTATCAGAAGTAGCGTTAAGTGCAGTACTCGTCTGTGAAAACAAAGGTACGCAATCACCAATATATTATATTATCAAAACTCTGGTCGATGCTGAAATGAGGTACCCAACCTCGAGAAGCTATCCCTAGCACTGGTCACGGTTTCACGAAATCTCAGACCCTACTTCCAGTGCCACCCCATATCGTTCATCACGATCTTTCCCCTTAGAAGTATCTTACATAAACCCAAGTTATCAGGAAGATTGTCCAAGTGGGCCAACGAACTAAGCGAGCACAATATCACATATCAGCCGCGAACAACAATAAAGTCTCAAGTGTTAGCCGACTTCGTCGCCGACTTCAGCGCCTAGATAACGCCTGAAGTCGAACAGGAATCCTCTCGTAACGCTTCTCTTCAACCTGATCTATGGGTCCTACTCACCGACGGCGCCTCTTACGCGTCAGGATTGGGACTGGGACTCGTACTTGAGGTCCCAATAGGTGAAGTAATCTGCCAATCTATACGATGCCAAGATATGACTAACAACAAGGCCGAGTACGAGGCCGTTATTGCAGGACTAAAACTAGCTCTCAAGTATGGAGCTCGGCGAGTTATCCTCTGGTGCGATTCATAACTTTTGGTCAACCAAGTAATAGGGACTTATCAGATAAAGGAGCAAAGGCTACATAAATACCAATTAGAAATCCACAAACTACTGCCAGAGTTCGACGAGTGCCGGTTCGACCAAATACCTCGAGCTCAAAACACTGAAGCAGACAACCTCGCCAAGTTAGCAGCAGCAACAAAAAGCATTAATGAAAAGGATAATGTCGTCACATTACTCCACTCGTCATTAGATCGATTTGAGGTACACTCTGTGAACTTAACCTAGGACTGGCGCAACCGTATTATAACTTACTTGCAGGAGGGAACACTCCTGGAAGACAAAAAAGAAGCAAGAAATCTACGAATACAGGCAGCTAGGTACAACATTATCGACAACGGCCTGTACAAAAGGACTTTCGACGGTCCTTTGGCAAAATTCCTAGGACCAAACCAAACCAGGAGAGTACTCGAAGAAGTACACGAAGGCCACTGTGGCGCCCACACTGGTAATCGAGCACTCGTCAGATGCCTCATACGGGCCGGCTACTATTGGCCCACAATGAAAAAGAAAGCTGCAAACTTCGTCAAAAAATGCGAATAATGCCAGAAGTATGCCCCCATGATACACTAAGTAGGAGAACACCTCCATTCAGTCATGTCACCCTGGCCATTCATCAAATAGGGAATGCATATCGTAGTTCCGCTCCCGGCCGGGCGAGGTAATGTACGTTCCTTTTAGTTTTGACTAACTACTTCTCTAAATGGGTGGAAGCAGGTGCCTTCGCCCAAATACGCGAACAGGAAGTCATCACTTACATATGGAGAAATATAATATGTCGCTTCTGCATCCCAAAGGAAATCAGCTATGATAAAGGACCACAGTTCACCGGGAAAAAGACCGCCGAGTTCTTCGAGAAATGGCACATCAAGCACATACTCTCCACGCCATATCATCCCGCCAGAAACGGCCTGGACAAATCCTCCAACATAACTATATTAAACATCATGAAAAAGAAAGTCGAGAACGCCAAGGGACTGTGTCCAGAAATGCTACCAGAAGTGCTATAGGCATACCGCATTACGCCAAAGACAAGCACAGGAGAAACTCCATACTCTTTAGTCTACGGCTCAGAGCAGGCATACCAGTCGAAGTCGGAGAGCCAAGCCTGAGATACTCCAACGAAAGCGGATCACAAAATGACAAAAGCAGAAAGAAAGATCTCAATGAGATAGAGGAACGACGAGATATGGCATACATAAGGATGGTCGCCCAAAAACAAAGAGCAGAACAGTACTACAACAAAAAGGCAAAAGTTTGACCACTCAATATCGGGGACTACGTACTCAAGGATAAAACACATGCAAGCAAAAACCCAAGAGAGGGTAAGCTAGGAACCAACTGGGACGGACCGTACAAGATCACCGCAGCAGTTAACATAGGATCATTCCAGTTAGAAACAATGGAAGGGAAACTGTTGCCCAACAACTGGAAAATCACTCATCTCAAACACTTCAACTTCTGAAAATAGATGCCCTCTAAGTCGTACTCTTTTTCCCTCCCTCGGGTTTTATCCCCAGATGGGTTTTACCGAGGAGGATTTTAATGAGGCGATGAGGGGGGCACCTCGAAGTTCGAGCTGGTTATTCATCGCTCCACCTATCGTCTACTCTATCCATACCAATGAAGGGACTAGATAGATGTGAACTTCTCAAATGCATACGGTAAACAAAGTATGTAACAAGTCTCCAATGAAGTGAATAAACAAAGCATTACACAACATTTCTCCACACAAATCCAAATCGCTCCGCTCCACATACATTCGACATCACTCGAACTGTTCACATTCGACATCGCTCGAATAATTTAAATTCGCCCTCATTCGAATAATTTACATTCGACCTGGCTCGAATCACTTGCATTCGACCTCGCTCGAACTGTTAACATTGGACATCGCTCAAATCATTTACATTCGACCTCATTCTAATCGGTTACATTCGACATCGCTCGAATCATATACATTCGACCTCGTTCGAATCGATTACATTCGACCTCGCTCGAATCACTTGCATTCGACCTCGCTCGAATCATTTACATTCGACCTCGCTCGAATCACTTGCATTCGACCTCGCTCGAACCATTCACATTCAACCTCGCTCGAATTATTTACACTCGACATCGCTCGAATTATTTACATTCGACGATCGGCCAAAGATTGTCCCCAAGATAGACGATGGTCGGCCTACTAAGAATACCATCACAACGAAATATGGCAAGAAACAAGAAAGCAAAGCATAAAACAAAAGGTAACCATTCCATTACAAACTGATCAGGTTACAAAACTCGTTCCCTTTACAACGGGCCCGAGTACACCCTCGCAAAAGAAAAGAGCATCAAAAGTCAAACACAAGGCACTAAGCCGCGTCATCCCCTTCAGCATATTCGTCGTCATACCAGGGATCAGAAGCGAGCCCATCCACAGCATCATCATCACCATCGTCCCCACCAGGCGAATCGGGAGCATAACCGCAAGCTTCAGTGGCTGCCCGCGCTTTAGCATGAACATCGGAGAGTTCCTCCTCGGAGACCTTTCCAGCAACCCTCAACGACCTGAATATGTCCATCTTAGCCTCGGCATGAACCCACATCTCATACGACTCCCGCGACGCCCTCGCATCAACGAAAGTTTGAGAGGTAGACTGACGGGCCAGCTGATCCTTCCCAGCCCTCAGAACCACTATTTGCTCATTTAACCTTGCCAGTTCCACATCCAGACCCCCAACTCGCTCCTCCAATCTCGCCACTGCGAGCGCTGAAGTCTCCACTTTGTTAGCTCGCTCGAACCTACAGACGCGTAGGGTCCCCGCCAAGGCCGTCACTTCCGCTATCGAGGTTGTCCTAACTCGCTCCGACAGCCTCAGCTCCTCAACCTTGGCATCTAACTCGGCCCTCAAAGCGGTAGCCCTCGCCTCACCCTGATCGAGCTTGGCCTTCAAAGATACCATTCGCGCTTGGAGGTCCGAATTCTCAGCCATCACTGCCTTCCCTAGTTCAAGTTCGTCCTCCTTGGACTTCAACACCTCCTCTAGCTCGCTACACCGGCTGATGTCTTTCAGTAGCTCCTCATCCTTCTCTTTTAGCTCCTCGTCCTTCCCCCTAATGGCGTCACGCAGTTCCCGGAACTGCCCATCTTCGTTGATGCTCCTTACCACCTTTCGATACTTAGAAAGGTGTTCCTTTTACTTGGACTACATCCTATTATAATGAGCCACCCTCTCTCATCCCGCCGGTCACGCTCAATATCGAGGATTAGAGTCTGACAAAAAAGGAAAAAGAATGTAAGTCAGTCAAACTGAAGCAACACTAGCAAAACGTACGAAAGCATAAGAAATACACTCACCCACAGAGCCATCCCAGATATGCCAAGAGAAAGGTCGGCATACTTCAACGACTGTAGAGTCTTGTTCTCATCTTGAGCACACAAAAGGCCAAATGATGGTGCCACGCGCTCGGTATCGACCAGGAGGTTAAAATCCATAGGTATGACTATGTGACGGTTAGGAACCTCCGTCCATATCTCCACGCAAGTCGTCCTTTCCGTGAAGGCTCTAACCTCATCGGGTTCAATGTCGAAACCCGAATCAACATCCCCCACGCTGAAATCATCACTTTGTCTCACCCTTGACGAAGGATGACCATTTGCAGTCTGCGCAGCCTCCATGCCGCCATCAATCTCTTTGACCCTGGAAGACCTCTCTTCCATCGTACTCAAGCACGATTCTCGTCTCCTTGGCAGGAAAAATTTCCAACCTCGTCCCAAGGGAAGAATCCCTCTCTGACCCTTCAATGGCCACATCGGAAAGGGCGGCCCCTTCGCCCGTTGAATCCCAGCTCTGCCTCTCGTGGATTCGACCAAAGTGAACTCCATTGCAGCCGAGGCCGCCTTTTGACGGAAGGCGAGAGACGGTATCTTCGCTTTCTTGGAAACCCGCCGACCTAATACAAATAAGAAGTTTGTCAAAAAACGCTAAGGCCTTCTACCAAACAAGGTAACCAAGATACTTACGAGGAGGGATCTTCGAACCATAGCATTTGTAGAAAGAAGACGAATCACGAATCCCCACGACATGAGGCAGTACACGAGCCAACCAATCCTCCATGTCTAGAACGATGGAGAGAGAACGCTTTACAGCTGTAAACGAGGAAGCAGTAAAGAAACCAAAAAGGACAGAAAATGACAAAGAACGAAATGACGGAAAGCACGAGAAAGTACTTACGGTGATAATTCCATTTTTTAGGAAATCCAGTTGGGTCCGCTGCCAACTGATCAGTTTTGACGAAGAAGTATTTGCGCCAGAATAACCGGCTCTCTTTGTCATCCATCCCCGCCACTAATCCTTTTGTCCCACGATTCCTCAAGTGTATCACGTGCCCCGGAAGAAGGTGGGTAAAAATATATGTAGCAGATGGTGAAGGTCGACTCCACAGCCAGCCAGCTCCGCATATTTAGTCAGCATTAAGAATATCTTATAGCATTTAGGAGAGATCTATGCTTGACAAACACTGTAAAAGCGGCAAAACTCATCAGCCAACTTGGGAAGTCGGAAGGTGTAGCCGATCGTGAGCGGATAGACGTAGAAGCCGCAGAGCCCAGGGTGGTGAACCTGGACCGTGTCACCTCCTGCAGGGATTATTTCTATATGAGAAGGTATGGGAACTTAGTTTGTATCTCCGCTAGTCCAGCCTCCCCCCCTTTCAGAAAGTTCAGGTTTGCGGTAGGCCCGGGACCCTTAAGGAAGTCGTTCCTGGACGCGGGGTTTTTAGGTATCACCTCGTCAACTGTAGGAAAGCTTTCACCTCCCTCAATCAAAATTCCTTCGTCAGTAGTAAGGATAGCCACTGACAAGGCAGCGACATCGAAAATATCGCCATGACTACAAGGGGAAGCCGACATGATGGTTGTAATAGATCAAACAATGAAAGGAAGAGAAATAAGGATCAAGAAAGAGGATGAAGAAGGAATAGTTTGCAGAGGAAAAAGAAGAGAGGCACAAGTGATGAAAGGTATCAAAGAAGATAGAGACGGTGAAAGTTTCAAATGAAGAGTCCTTCGCCTATTTATAGGATTGGGTGGCCTCAAAATCGAGGCCAAAAGTTGCCTGCAAGCACATGAATCGAAGCACCAACAGTGAAGGCATTGCATGGGGAAGATGCATAATGATGACTCACGTGATGATGGCATCATCTGACATCACTTGTGTCCGTCATGGCCTTAACGGACGCAAATTACCTGATTACGACCAAATTTCCTCCATAATGGACGCATAATAATCCGCTCACCAAGGATGAGGGGTCCACAACCTTGATAAGCGGAGGGACTAATTGTATTGGTCAAAATTTGGATCGTTCTTAACAAGTGAACACGGCTAAGGTCGAGGCTTAGGTCGACCAACAATAAGGTTCGAAGGCTCTTATTCGAACGAGGTCGATATCAGAGACCCAATGTAACGGTAGTATAGCTTTAAATTAGAATGAAGGAATATTCTAATAGAATATTCGCTCCTTTGTACTTTTTTAGGGTTCCTTAAAGAATGTACCATGTTTATAGGAAAGAGGGGTGAGGAAAAAGACATCGAAAACCTCTGAGAGAAAACACTTTGTAACATTGACTGTTGTAAGAATATCCACTTCTTGTCTTTTCTATTGATTCCCAAGTTAAAAGAAACCTTTTCATATACAAGATCCAAGAACATTGTGTCAGATCCACGTATCTCGTCATTTGCTTCGTTGACAACGTGATTGTTAACTATCACTGCCTGATTTTCAGGCACATCATCTTTTATTATTACATTTCTTGCCATTGCACGCATTTATTCCACTAACTCATATATTCATTGTCAATCATCGTCAGTATCTTTGTCTGAAATGTAATATTACGGCAGCTTTGTTTCTTTTATTTATCACCACATTCACAGATATGATAGTTATTAAGTTTAACTAGGATTAACCGTCTATTTCATTTATAAAATATCTCATAAAAGTGTTTATAACATTTTTGGTAAAACACTCCTAATAACTAAAAAGTGTAGCATACTTGAATCTAACTAAGATTCATGTTGGTGGAGGAACTGGAACGGAAAAATAAAAATTCTAGTCGTAAGATAGATAGTGAACCATCATTGGAATTGAGATTTTATTCAAAGGAAAAATTTTCAAATATATGGAGTTTCTTTTTGTATATGATATGGGTGGTCTGATCCGCAAGGATCATGATTGAAATCTATTTGACCGTTTTTCTCTAAGAAAGAGCCGAAATAGAATCAATTTGAATTCGAGACCGCTATTTGAAATTTGAGTGACACATTGAATTTCTTCTCTCATGTTTGTTTTTCATAAAATAAAAATAAAATGTCAATTGAAGTGAAGAATTTATTCAAACAACAAGGGACTAGGTCAACTATCTATTTATATTTATTTTATATACTATATTAAAAATATGAGGTCCTTTAGCTAAATGTCGTTTATCTTGCCCTTTAAATAGAGTTCATATTTGACAAAATAGTCATTTTATTTTCCTAATTTTTAGAAATTTGAGATCAACTAAAATTTGTTTTTCAAACCTTCCTTATTTGAAGTAGATAGAAAGCCCTAATATTTAAAACTTCAAACTCTAATCAGATTTTACCAGTTTAATCGGAATAAACCCATAAAACTGAACATTAATAAAATATATGAAGTTTTATGCAAGTTACCCTAATTATATTATTACAAGTAGACTCAACTTAGGCGTTAAGTCTAGCCAACAAGAAACTGATCAGGATTGTGTAGTTGGGAAATATTATAGTACTATATTCTCCTATAACACAAATGTAATACCTACGTGATTTATCTTCTTTCTCCTCCACCTGTAGCTTCATTATTAAGGTTAGGGGTACGGTGTCAATGAATATTTAAAAATCGACTAAACCGACCGAAACATACTGTACCGAATCGAATTTTAGGTTTTTCCTAATAAAAATGTAGGTTTTTATACAAATTTATAATCGTACTGATAACTAGGGCAGGTTTTTTATTTTATGAGAATAAATCAAAAAATAACTGAACCGTACCGAATAAATTTACGATGTGAACAATATATTTGTATATTAAGTTTAAAAATATATTTTTCTTGGGCCTTGGAATTATAAAACAATTACAATCCAGAAAGTAATTAAACTTTAATTCCCAAATCTATTATGTTTGTCCTATTGAAACTAAATTATTTCCGGCATGTTCACTAGCAAGAAATAAGGTATTGTAGTGATTATGAGTAGCAAACTACAATGTGTTGAATATAATTCCTTTTGCACGATATTGATTTATCTTTTTGAATATTGAATCTTCTATAGACTTTATTCTTGAATCCCAGCTTAGTTAATATTTTTCCACTCGTGTAATTTATATTGTATTGAGAATAGCTAGTACAATATTTATGTGTAATTCATAAGTAGTGTAGTTAGCTAGTTACATTAGTTAACCATAGTTCAGTTAGTTAACTACACTAGTTAGTTGAGTTGAGTTAGTTGGCAGTTACACTTGTACAAATACTCTGTTAGAAAGAGAAATGAATCACGTTTTCATTCCCTCAATTGCATCTCTGTCCAAACTCTCTCTCTCTCTGAAGCTTGACCCAGATTCATCAATGGAGGTCGGTTAGTTCATGATCTCCATCCTCAACATGGTATCAGAGCACAGCTCATAAACATCAATTCCGCATTCACAAACGATTTCTTCTTCTTCAATCATTTTCGTTTAATTCAAAGTCACAGATCGGAGATTCTCATCTCACAAAAATTGTGTAATTCTCCGAAAATTGTTAATTCACAAGTTTCGATCTCCTATCAACTCAAATTCTCAAAGTTCTTATCCTTTTCTACTTAGATTCATGGCCACAGACAGAGAAGTTCGAGAAACCACCATAGTTTTGGATCCAACCAACCAACTTTACATGCATCCATCGGAAAGCGCTGGAACAATTTTGGTACCAGTTGCTTTTGACGGAACCAGCTATAGATCATGGAGGATAGGTGTCCTTAGAGCCCTATCCATGAAAAACAAAGTCGGATTTATCATTGGAAAGTGTGTGAAACCTGATGCTAGAGACGCAACCTATGATCAATGGGCACGATGCGATGATATGGTAACATCGTGGATTCTAAACTCACTCTCGAAGGATTTAGCCGATGGCCTACAGTATGTCAGTGATGCAAAAGAGCTCTGGCAAGATCTTGAAGACATGTATGATCAAACGAATGGGGCGAAACTTTATCAATTGCAGAAGGAAATTAATGACCTAAGTCAAGGAACTTTAGACATAACTGGATATTACACAAAAATGAAAAAATTGTGGGAGGAACTTAACACTTTAAATGCGCATGCACAATGTGGATGTCAATGCACATGTGGTGCTAAGGCAAACATGTACAAAGCAGAACAGGATCGAAGGTTAGATCAGTTTTTAATGGAACTTAATGAAGTTTACACAGTTGTTAGAGGAAGTATTTTGATGATGAATCCCCTACCTAGCATTGCGCAGGCATTTTCTATTCTCATTCAAGAGGAAAAACAGAGAGAAATTAAACAACATGGTCGTTTGGTTATGGAATATACTTCTCTGAATGTAAGTGTTGCACTAAGTAACAAATTCAGAACAAATTGTAGCTCACACGGACAGAACTCATATAGGCCAACTTCCCCCCCCCCCCCCCCCCCCCCCCCCCAAATAGATCCAAATTGTATTGTGAGTATTGTAAGAAACAAGTACATACTAAAGAAAACTGTTATAGACTACATGGTTTTCCACAAGACTTCAAGTTCACAAGGGGTAGAAATATGGGATATGTTGCAAATGTTCATGGGCAGTGTGAAAATGTGCAAATCTGCAGTAGTGAGGATGCTGATAATAAGAGTAACCTTCAGAATCTGACGAAGGAATAGTACAATCAACTGTTGAGTCTACTGGAGAATTTCAAGACCAACGACACAGGAGATAACTCAAATGTGATCACAAGTGATGCTGTGAACTTTGCAGGTATTCTAGCTTGTTGTACTTATAAAGAGATTGCTGAAACAGCAATGTGTAAATGTTCAAATTCAATTGCTGACTTATGGATACTAGATAGTGGTGCTACAAATCACATGACATACAGAAAATCCCTCCTAACCAATATCAGAACCTTACCTTATCCTTTCTTTGTCACACTACCTAATGGATACAAGGTAAAAGTAACAGAAATTGGTGATGCCTTACTCAGTCCTAAATTGACCTTAGTTAGAGTCCTATATGTGCCTAGCTTCAAGTATAACCTCATTTCAATTCATTCCTTAACAGTACATCTTGATTGTTTAGTTAACTTCAGCAAATACCTTTGTCTAATGTAGGCCCCTTCAATAAAGAGGCCTCTGGAGATTGGTAAGGCAAGAAGTGGGCTATATTTTCTTTGTTCAAAGTGTCACAGTTGTTCCAACTCTACTTCACCTATTGTTTCAGCTCCTAGGTTACCACACTCTCATGTTTCCATTTCTGATAACAATGTTGGTAGAAAAAGGGATCAGACACATCCATTTTATTCATTGTCAATTGTAAATAGTCCATCTCCTTCACTGAACAATGTAAATAGTAATCAGTCATGCAATAAAATTGATCTTTTTATCATAAGTTCTATGTCTCCTGCGTGTTCTATATTTCCTAAAACTACTTCTACATGTTCTGCATCTCCTGGAGACAGTGTTGATTATTTGTGGCATAACAGACTAGGACATGTACCTTTTGTAAAAATGAGGAAAATAACCACCATACCAACCAATTTTTCTCCCAAACAACCCTTCATTTGCTCAATCTGTCCCATGGCTAGACAGACTAGACTACCATTCCCTGAAAGAACCACTTCAGCCACCAAGATCCTTGAATTACTTCATATAGACCTGTGGGGTCCTATCACACTCCAACACATGATAATTACAAATATTTTCTTACCATAGTTGATGACTTCAGTAGATCAACTTGGACTCACTTATTGAGTTGCAAAAGCAACACATTCCATGCAATCAAGTGTTTCCTATCTATGATTGAAAACCAATTTGACACCTCTGTTAAGACCACCAGATCTGACAATGGTCTGGAATTTATCAACAATGAAAACATGACATACTTTCAATACAAGGGCATAGTACACCAAAGAACTTGTCCATATACACCACAGCAGAATGGTGTAGTGGAAATAAATCACAAATACCTACTTGAAACTCCAAGAGCACTCCTATACCAATCCAAACTGCCTATAAAGTATTGGGGAGAATGCATCTTGACAGCTACCTATATAGTAAACAGATTTCCATCCAGTGTCCTAAACAATAAAAGTCCTTTTGAACTCATATATATCAAAAAGCCCAAGTATTCACAACTCAAAAGATTTGGTTGCCTTTGCTACCCCTGCACACTAAGGACTCACAAAGACAAATTTGAACCAAAAGTCACACCCCATGTTTTTGTTGGTTATCCATTTGGTACAAAAGGTTACAAAGTTCTAGACTTAGTCACAAAGAAGATACATGTGTCCAGGGATGTAATTTTTCATGAAAGTATTTTTCCTTTTGTAATATCACATGATCATTCCAATTTTCCATCCGTTCTGCAGCTGTCAAATTCAAACCAATCTTACCCTCATTCTGGTTCAAAAGAAAGAAGTGACTGTAATAAGAATGATGAGGCTACAACAATTTCCATGACTAATGAACTTGTAGTGGATACCACTCAACATATCTGTGCACCTAACTCGCCATTCATTTCAACAACACCTAACCAAGCAACAGATACACACATATCACCAGAAAACAACCTTAATCTCCAGCCACTCACACAAACACCACCTTCACTCACACAAACACAACCTTCTAAATTGGGAAATCCTAGAAGGTCAAACAGAATTCACACTATTCCTACACATCTAAGGACTATGTATATTCTCTACCAACTCTTCAACATCAGCAAGACACAGAATTAGAATACCAGACTTCACCTACCTCCTTCAACATATTCTGTAACAACAGTCATGTATCATTTAATGTCTTGCATCTAGAAAGTCAGCATTTACTTAGAAACATCTTACATGATTGTGAACCATCTTCTTATGAGGAGGCATCTATGAATCCTGCTTGGAAAATGGACATGACACAGAATTTGAGGCATTACATGCCAATCACACTTGGGACCTAGTTGAATTACCTACAGGGAAGAAGGCTACAGGGTGCAAGTGGGTATATAAAGTCAAACACAAGGCAGATGGAAGTGTGGAAAGATTCCAGGAAAGACTTGTGGTGAAGGAATACACACAAGAAGCATGGATTGACTATACAGAAACTTTCTCACCAGTGGTGAAAATGACCGTTGTCAAACACTGATCAGCATTGCAGTGAAGAGGGGATGGAATATGTATCAACTAGATGTAAATAATTCATTCCTCCATATGGAGACTTACATGAAGAGGTGTACATGGAGATTCCACAAGGACTGATGACACCCAGTGAAAACTTAGTTGAAGACTCAGGAAGTCATTGTATGGCTTAAAACAAGCCAGCAGGCAATGGTACGGCAAATTGACTCAATCATTACAATCTAGAGGTTTTCAGCATTCAACCAGTGATTATTCACTATTTTACAAGAAACGGGGAAAGTCAGCATTATTTGTGGCTGTATATGTGGATGATGTGATCCTCACTGGTACTGATTTGGAAGAAATTACAGAACTGAAGATATTCTTGCATGATCAGTTCAAGATAAAAGACCTAGGAAAGCTATAATACTTCTTGCGACTGGAACTGCTGTATAAACCTGATGGAGTGTTGATCTGCCAGAGAAAATTCATCATGGACATGCTGAAAGAGTTTGATTGCATGACATATTCTCATGTTAACTCTCCACTTGATTCTGCCATCAAGTTGAAGAGTGTTGAAGGCAAACTACTATCTGATCCAGGATATTATAGGAAGCTAGTTGGAAAGTTGAATTTCTTGACCAATACAAGGTTGGACATAGCCTATAGTGTCCAACACTTGAGTCAATTTATGCAAGCTCCAAGAGAACCTCATTTGAAGGTTGCTATACATGTTCGCAGGTACTTAAAGAAGGATCCTACATTGGGAGTATTCTTAGGGAATGATCATAACTTCACTATGAAAGCATATTGTGACTCGGACTGGGCTGCTTGCCCAGATTCAAGGAAATATGTAAGTGGTTATATTGTGTTGCTTGGGGATAGTCCTATAAGCTGGAAGTCAAAGAAACAAACTACATTGTCACTATCCTCTGCAGAAGCTGAATAGAGATCATACAGAAAAGTTGTTGGTGAATTGGTATGGGTAAAAAGATTGCTAGAAGAACTGACTGTCATGTGCACCAATCCTATAACTGTCTTTTGCGATAGTCAAGCAGCTGTTCACATTGCAAGAAATCATGTATTCCATGAGAGAACGAAGAACATTGAAGTAGACTGTCACTTTGTCCGGGACAAAATACAGGAAGGGCTAATCGATCTACACCATATATCCACATCTGCTCAGTTAGCTGACATTCTAACGAAGGCCCTCACTGGAATTAAGCATGTTGATCTTTCATCAAGTTGGCAGTGAGTTCCTCACCTCCAACTTGAGGGGGGTATTGAGAATAGCTAGTACAATATTTATATGTAATTCATAAGTAGTGTAGTTAGTTAGTTACATTAGTTAACCATAGTTCAGTTAGTTAACTACACTAGTTAGTTGAGTTGAGTTAGTTGGCAGTTACACTTGTACAAATACTCTGTTAGAAAAAGAAATGAATCACGTTTTCATTCCCTCAATTGCATCTCTGTCCAAACTCTCTCTCTCTGAAGCTTGACCCAGATTCATCAATGGAGGTCGGTTAGTTCATGACCTCCATCCTCAACATATTGTTTTTGTATATTTAGAATAGTTGATGAATCTATACTCTAGTCATCTTTCATATTTTCTTAATTCGTCACCTTTTAAACTGTAAAAATGTTTAGAGAGTTTTGTTATGTCCTATAAAAGTACGTATGTTATTGCATTCTACTTCTGCTAGTGACTTTTACATGACATTAAAAACAATAACCGAAAATTTATCGAATCTTACCGATACCGAAGAGAAACCGACATGACTGGGATGGTTTCGAGAAGTCTAATTTCGGTAATACATAATAGAATAACCGAAAAATTATTATGATACAAATTTTATAAAATAACCGGCCGTACCAGACCATTGACACCCCTAATTAAGGTTTATATTTTAAATTTTTTTTGTTATCCATACTGTAACAACAAATTTTCGCGTCGAGAAAAATAAATAATCAAGATCGGAAAATTGCGTAACAAATATAGTATTAGATTTCAATAAATGAAAGTGTTACAATCTCTATGGTATTCCTCTGATTCTTCAAGAATGTATACTATCTTGATTTTGATTTTGATTCAAGGGCTTGTAAAGCTTAATCTTGAATCTCCTTCTTGAACTTTGGTTTGAATTTGATCACGAACAAGTAACTTGATCTCGAACGCCTTGATATTTGATTTGCCTTCGTTCTTGATCTTGACTTGAACTTGAACTTGTAGCTTGAGTGCTTGAATGCTTGAACTTGTAGCTTGTAGAGAAATCTGCGGTGTTTGATCCACGAGCTCTCTGCTTGCTTCTTGTTATAACTTCTGGTGTCTTCTAGCTTTATGAAGACCTCTATTTATAGTTGTAAGGAGTGGTGTGGCTCTGCAATTTGATTGGTCCGTTTGAACTGACCAATACCATCCAGACACTTGGCATGATTTAATTGGCTCATTTATTTGTCTTGGATTGCCACATCACTTGACACATGGCATGATTTTATTGGCTCATTTATTTGTCTTGGATTGCCACATCACTTGACACATGGCATGATTTCATTGGCTCATTTATTTGCCTCGGATTGCCACGTCAAATGGCATGTGTCTTGATTTTATTGGTTTGTTCTTTTGACTGGGATTGCCACATCACTTGACACGTGGCATGAGCCTGGGCTTTAAGATGGGCTAATAGCCATTTGGACCTTGGGCTAATGAAGTGGGCCTATCATTTAAGCTGTAATTCAATTAAATTTACTAGCCCAATATTTATATTTTGGATTTAAATAATTAACCCAATTTACTAGCCACAATATTTGTTTGGACTAGTGTCTTGAATTTAATATGATCCAAATTATTTTATGAATTTAAATCCAATAAAATTTATATATTTATAAATGTCCCCTACTTCAAGACTTGTCGGGTATTAATCTTCTAAGACTAGGCTTGAAGTACGCATGAGTACCACACTTTCACTTACTTTTGGTACGTGACTTCACGCGAAAATTTGGCAATATCTTTAGAAGGCCGTGAGCATTTAAGTGGAAATTCGGCCACTTAGTATAAAGATTCATTTCTTAGACATTTATACGTATGGCATTTATTAATAATTCGTATGGCAATATCCTTCTTTTCTTTTGCTTTTCGTACCCTTTGATTAAAAANGGAGCATTTAAGTGGAAATTCGGCCACTGAGTACAAAGATTCATTTCTTAGACATTTATACGTATTGCATTTATTAATAATTTGATGGCAATATCCTTCGTTTCTTTTGCTTTTCGCACCCTTTGATTAAAAATTAAAAGGAAGGTTGGACGCATTTGTTAATAATTCATTACAACATTTGATTCCTCAAGTATTCTGGCTTCTGAGATTAGTCCATCACAACAGATTCCTCAAGTATAAACATCCTTAAGGAGTGCCAAGATTTCCGCACATCGCATTCTAAAGAAAGCCTGGACGTATTTTGTTTTAAGGATGTAAACATCCAATTAAATTCTCACATAGACTTATATCCTTATTTTAAGGAAATAATTTCGTGACCACTTATTTAATGATAGAAATTCATGGCAGTCCAACATTGTTAAGGATTCTTTCTATACTTATCACTTAAACGACTTGCCATGACCACTCACGAGGATAATTCAATGTAAGTCCTAGCCCCCCCCCCCCCCGAATTAATCATGTACTGATTTGAATTTATTTTTTAATAGGAATATGTTATCATCAAAGATTGGATAGGAATAGGATCCTTAGAGGCTTATCAAGACAATTTTCATCCTTAAGTAGGACATTATAACTACTGACCCATTGGCTCTATATAAAGAGGTGAAGTCATCTTCACAATTTACGGTTGATGTGATTTCTTCTTTCAGCAAACTCAAAGAGAGCAAATACTCCTCTGCTATTTTTCAAAAGGTAGTACACCCATTTATATATTTTTTCATTTAAAAGGCAAGTCAAGTTGTCAATACTTTTCATCAAGAAAAGTTGTTCTTATTGAGCATGTGAGTTTGTTGTACTTTTCTTCAAGAATAGCAAGTACATTCTTGTCCATGTCACCCTTTTGTACTCTCCTTTTTTTTTACCAAAAGATCTTACGTTGGTTTTCTTCTCCCTTTACTCCAAGCTTTGGTTCTTGTTTCTTCTCTCATATGAAGAAGTAGGACCCACTTACTTTTGCTTTTGTATCTTTCCATAATGGTTTTATCTATTGAATTTTTTTTTAATCTATGCATTGACTACTTGAAGAAAAGGATCCAATGCTTCCTTTTTTTCTTTTTAAA
>ML297693.1:0-12877 GCA_005239495.1 Nicotiana undulata
CAAATTGAGGTTGAATCACCCAATTTTTCCAAAAACCTAATTCTACCCAAAACCCCTAATTTCGACTTGATTTTATGAATTTTGGCCTAGGTTTCTAATGATTATGAAAGGAAAGTGGAAGAATTTCGTATTAGGAACACTTACCTATGAAGCTATGGAGGAATGGTCTCTCAAGAATCGCCCAAGGAGAGTGGAGAAGAAGAAGTTGGAGAAAAATGGGTTTAATCCCGTCTANTGCGTAGCTTGGGGACTCGACCCTATGCGATCGCGAACAAGGACCTGCGACCGCGATGAGTACCTAGCCAGCCCCTCACCCAGACCTCCAACACCTCTATGCGATCGCGAACACTGCTATGCGATCGCATAGAGGAACGACCTAATCCTCAACTATCTCTATGCGATCGCAGGGGAACCTTCGCGATCGCATAGAGTAAAACCTGGGACACCAGCAACAACAACCTTACACCAGATTTTTGACTCTTTAACACCCCGTTAGCTACCCGAAACTCACCCGAGCCCTCGGGTCTCAAAACCAAAAACACTCACAACTTCCAAAACATCCTACAGACTTATTCAAGCTTTTAAATCACTAAAATATCATCAAAAACACGGAATTAAACCTCAAAACTCATAGAATTTTCTCAAAACTTCATAAAGCTTAACTTATCCGATTTTCATCCGAATCACATCATTTCCAGTCCGTTTTACACCAAAATTCACAGATAAGTCACATAACATATAATAAACCTGTTCCGGGCTTCGAAACCATAATACGGGCCTGGTAACACGGTTTTCACATAATAATTCATTTTCAAAATCCTTTATTATTTTCAGAAAACAATTTTCTTTAAAAATTTATTTCTCGGGCTTGGGACCTCGGAATTCGCTTCCGGGCATACGCCCAAGTCCCATATTTTCCTACGGACCCTCCGGGACCGTCACATCATGGGTCCAGGTCTGTTTACCAAAAATATTGACCAAAGTCAACTTTATTTAATTATTCAATTCAAAGTTCCATTTTTATTAAATTTTCACATGGAAGCTTCACGACTACATGCCCGGGATGCGCACGCATATCAAGGTGAGATTAACGAAGGCTTTCGGGGCCTCGGAACACAGATTTAGCTAGAATTACTTAGGATGACCTTTTGGGTCATCACAAGTATGAATAAAATTGTTAAATATTTATACTATGGGTAAAACATGTAGAAAAATAAGACATGAGAAGGGTTAATAAACTACCCAAAGCATGGATAAACTTTGGCCTCCGTATATACGCTCTCCACCTTACATATTTGTTACCCCAAAATATGTAGCACGTAGAAATATTCTTAATGTAGGAAAGGTTCCTTAAACTCGAGGTTATGCAAGATACTTGCGTCTATCCTTGGATAGTTCTATTCTTTAAAATTTATCTTTTCTTATTCCAAATCGACCAAACGAGCTCGATTCCGCCAATCGAATACTCCACAATCCAAATCATAAGACTCAATTCTATAAGCAAATAATATGTTTGGGTCAAAAGTTAACAAAAGTCAACATCGGTCCTACATATTCAAACCCCAAAATAAATTCCAAATCCCAATGCTCCATAACTTCATGAGTCTAAATATGTGAATAGCTTCTCAATCCGAGCCCAATCGACATTCAAATAAAAAATATAACTTTCTTTTTTCTAAGTTAAATATCCTCTTTTTATCTTTTAATTCCTTGATTCTATGACAAAATTAATGATAGATTCAATTTATATTCATAGGTTCAAGTTAGAATTTCTTACCTCAATGAAGTAGATAAAAATCCCCTAAAAAGTCACCTCAATCAGAGCTTCTTAGCTCCCAAGATGGTGAAATAATTCTACGTATGAAAATAGTCTAATTATACAAATGCTAAAAAATGACTAAAATTGCAAAAATGGGTAAATAAACTAGTTGATGGTGTAGTTTTATTACTGGTTTTCACCCTAAAAACCTTCCCTAGACACCCGAAACCTCAATCGAGGCCCCTGGAACCTTTTCAAATCATCCCAATAAGTCCAAATTCCCTATATAGACTTACCAAAGTCTCTAAGAAATATAAATCTAATCGTCAACTCAAATTAGCCTAAGAATCCTTAATGTTTTAATTTTTGTGAAATAGTTCTGAAATAATCTCAAGCATGTGGGGTACTAATCTGAACATACCTATAAGTCTAAATATGTCATCTAAACTTGTTAGAAGCTTTTAAGTCATGAATCTAAGAACATATGCCCAAATCAAGGATAAGGTTGCTATATTAACCTATTAACCTTCCAATATCAAGATAATGGGAAAAAGAAGTTAAAACATGAGTGAAGGATAAATGATACATTTTTTGATTAACACGGGTCAGGTGATTAAGGGGATTAAAAGAGGGTCAGGGGCCTTTGTGTTAACTTAAACACTTGGGGGTAAAGCTTAAAAAGATTTTAAAAAAAAACTATCTATTCCCACATATCCCTCTTTTTTTTTTTTAAATTAAAATTTGCCTAATTCTCTCTAACCCCCAAAACAAACTACTAGGGCTCCAAAATTTATGACCATCACCTTTGTTTTTACTCCAATCTCCAACAAAGCTTCAAATACCGTTCAAATTTAGCTTTGAACTAAAGATTTTGTCATCAAGGTAAGATTTATTTTGGTTTTTTTATTCCATTGATGAACCCTAAACTAGTTATTTCAACTAATATGGCTTCTTTTACTTTTTGTGTTTTTTAATTTATTTTTACGTTGATCTCCGGCAATACTTCAAATTTCATTCAAATTTCCTTTGAACCCGAGATTCTATGTTTAATATAAGATTTTATTTTAAGCTTTTTACTTTATTAATGAATCCTAAGCTGGTTATATCAACTGCTATGGCTTCTTTTGCTTTTGTCGGTATTTCTGCATCTTGTTGTTGTTATGTAGTAGTAGTTATTGTGTTTATGTAGTTGTTGCCATTGTGTATATTTTGTGCTTCAATCTTGGAGATATTGTATGTTTAAAAGTGTAACGACCTGACCGATCACTTTGTGTATTAGAGCCTCATTTCCCTTTGATGATTCCCGTATGTTTTTTTTGTTTGTTATTTTGTGACTTGCGGGATTGGTTAGTTTGGATTTGGAAAGGTTTAGACGGATTTGAAACACTTAGTCTCATTTTAGAATATTAAGTTGCTAGAGGTTACCAATGTTTTTTCTTTTAAATGGACAACCTATGATTGGTGATTTGATAGGTCCAATGGCGTACGTTTAGATTAGGATTTGGAGGTTCCTAGTAGGTTTTGGCTCTGTTTGTCGAAAGTTGGTAATTTGGAAGTTTGCTAAGTTCATAGATTTGACCGGGAGTTAATTTGGTGTTATTAGGTTCCGATTGGCATTTCGGGACTTTGGATGGGTTCATGTAGTTGATTGGGACTTGTGTGCGATGTTTGGTTGGAATCAAGAATAGTTGGGTATGATTCAGATATGTTTGGTAAAGTTAGAAAGTTTGGAAGTCAAAAGATGAACTTTTATCGTCGATTATTGTTTTGATGTTAATTATGGTGTTTTGAGCATTTGGATAAGCTTGGATAAGGTATTAGGACTTGTTGTAATGATTGCACGAGGTCCCGAGGGGCTCGGTCTTTTTTTTGTAATGATTTTGGAGCTTTTCGGTGTCTTTTTGCAATTGGTTTTTGTGCATATGCGAAGTTGCAGAAGCGGCTCTTCTTATATATTTACATGACATTCCAACCTTTTATCCATCATAAAGTAACATCACACAACCCAAAAAGATATAACAATAACATGGACAATTTCTAGGTGTTGTGTAGTAGCTTCTTCTCCTATTTACAACATCATCAACATACTCAATATATTCAACAACATAAAAACAATAAGAACAATATAACATATATATCCCCCTCGATTTCAATCCATATGAAGTCATACACATAACTCCAAATTAGTCGAATAAGAGACAACAACTTTTTATATGACTTCAAGTTCTATCTTGTAATTCTTCATACAGGTAACTTAAACAACACATAGATAAACTTAAGCCCAAGAGATAGAGTGTAATACATACCTTAAATAATCAGAAAAAACTCAGAACAACGCTTCCCTTATCTTACAAGCACCCTTAATGACATCACAACACCATAGAGACTCTTTTCTTCACTTGGGCTAACTTTTGAGGTTAGGTCTATGTAAAATCACCTTTGATTCGACTTAAAACCTTGGAGAACTGTTAGAGAGATGTGAGAGAGTTTGGGACTGTCCTTGGTCGAAAATGAACAAAAAATGAGTCATCCAACCCTATTAAAATGTTCAAGGGTCGTCCACCGCCTCAGTTGGTCCCATAGGGAGCTGCTTGCGCGGTCTAGCAAAATGCGAATATCTCTCTACTCTGATGACGTATCGACAAACACTTTAATGCATTAGAAACTGAACTCGTAGATCTTCAATTTGGTTGGTGGATCATACAGTATTCCTAGTATATTGGAGAAAAGTTCAGCTACGTTTGACCTAATTTTCAGCACATTTATGAATGTAACTTGTGATGATCTTTGCCAGGTTTTGTTATAAAACTCGCTTGGATTAAAAACATAACACACGACTATGATACGTCTAAAATAACTCATAACATAACCTCCTTATCATATTAATCATCCTAGTCTCACCCAAAATTACATTGTTATAACATTCCCAACTAGTCGACTTTCGACGAAACTTATTTTCTTCATATTGTTTAGATTCTAAGCCTTCCAACCCTCTTGGTTCATGTTGTTCATGATCTTAAATATTTGTAACCTCCAAGGTAACATTATTAACTTACTTTATGTACTTTTAAAAATGATCTCATTTCTGAGCTTACATCAATTGACTTGCGACGTAGTGTCATATACGAAAACATGGGGTGTAATAATAGGGCTTTAGGAAATTTCCCTTTATTGATTCCTCATTGTACATTATTTTTTGTCTTAAATCTATGTCTTCATCTTCTATTCTTTCCCATATGGTGATAACACACGCATCAGCAACAGTAGCAGGTACTGGAGAGGCAGCACCGCCGGACGTAGCCAAGAGAGGCTGCGGCTACGACAAGGCCAAATCTCCTACCAAGGGTTGCACAATTGAAGAAAGAAGTAGAGAACCTAATATAGACTGTGGGCATGCCAGAACATAATCAGATTGGTGATAATGTGTCGGATCCATTGACAAAAGGCCTAACTAGAGAGGTAGCTGAGAGATCATTGAGACAAATGGGACTATGACCAAGTCATTGTGGTGGTAACTTCACCTAGAAAAATGGATATCTCAAGATCTAGGTTCAAGGAGATCAAAAAAAGTCATTAATGAAGGTTCAATATTGTCAAATAAAAATTTGGTCCATTCTCGTAATGAGACATTGTCTAGTAACACAGATAAAGTGTTATGGCTTTTTAAACGTTCTAGGTTTGATATGGGATTGTCAAATATTGTATCTACAGGATTACATGTTTAGGAATCACATAAGTGAGTGTGAAGTGTAAGTCGTTTCAAAAAGAATTCTGTAAAGCCAATTCTATATGCACTTATAAAATAATACCCCAGACCCCACTTGTGGGAATATACCGGGAATTTTGTTGTTGTACTAATGAAATTTAACAGTGTTCATAGCTGAAACAAACACAATAATGAGAACCCAAGATGCTAAATGTTGATTGTGTGACTTGTGATATCTAAGTATACACTGAAGCTCGAGGGTTCAAAAAGATCAAATCTACCGACTTACCGAGTATATCTGGTATATATTCATTATATCATGTATATATCTAACTTGGCCAACTATATCTGATATAATCCTTACTTGAGAACCACATAGTTCTTTCATGTATATATTTAATCATATATGAGGAGCTCGAGGGCAAAGGTGGGGACAAGAGGTTGTACCTGTTGTCCAAGGTGGGGACAAGAGGTTGTACATGTTGTCCAAGGTGAGGGAGAGAAAAGCTCGTGACTTAGACCAAGTCAAATGCATCAAGGATGAGGTTGGTAAAGTGTTGATAAATGAGGCACTCATTAGGAGAAGATGTCAGACATACTTCCATAAACTTTTGAATGAGGAGGGGGATAGACGCATTGTGCTGGGTGAGTTGGAGCACTCAGAGAGACGGAGGGATTTTGGGTACTGTAGGCCGATTACGATAGAAGAGGTGGAAGGAGAGATGCGTAAGATGTGCAGGGGCAGAGCAACGGGGCCAGATGAAATCCTAGTGGAATTATGGAAGAGCGCGGGGCGGGAAGGTTTGGAGAGGCTCGCTAGGCTGTTTAATATTATTTTTAAGGCAAAGAAGATGCCGGAAGAATGGAGGTGGAGTACGATGGTTCCGCTTTACAAGAACAAGGGTGATATCCAAAATTGCAACAATTATAGGGGTATCAAGTTATTGAGTCACACCATAAAGGTCTGGGAGAGAGTGGTGGAAGCTAGGGTGAGAAGGTGCGTGTCTATTTCCGAGAATCTGTTTGGATTTATGTCGGGGCGTTCGACTACGAAAACGATTCATCTGGTAAAGAAATTAGTGGAGCAGTACATGGAAAGGAAGAAGGATTTGCATATGGTGTTTATTGACCTTGAGAAGGCATACGATAAAGTTTCGAGTGAGGTCCTGTGAAGGTGTTTGGTGGTTAGCGGCGTTCCAGTAGCGTACATTAGGGTGATTAAGGATATGTATGATGATGCTAAGACTCGGGTGAGGACTGTGGGTGGTGACTCAGACTATTTCCCTGTGGTGATGGGGTTACACCAGGGATCGACTCTTAGCCCATTTTTGTTTGCCTTGGCGATGGATGTACTGTCGCGTCACATCCAAGGGGAGGTTCCTTGGTGCATGCTATTTGCCGATGATATTGTGTTAATTGATGAGACGCGTAGCAGAGTTAACACGAGGTTGGAGGTTTGGAGACAGACCTTGGATTCTAAAGGTATCAAACTGAGTAGAACCAAGACAAAATAGTTGGAGTGCAAATTCAGTGAGACCCATGATACAGGCGTAGAGGTTAAGCTTGATGCTCATGTTATCCCCAAAATAGCGAGGTTTAAGTATCTCGGGTCTATTATCAAGGGTAACGGGAAGATTGACGAAGATGTCACACATCGCATAGGAGCGAGGTGGATGAAGTGGAGGCTCGCTTCCGGTGTTCTATGTGATATGAATGTGCCGTTAAGACTTAAGGGTAAGTTTTATTAAGTGGTGGTTCGACCCGCTATGCCGTATAGGGATAAGTGTTGGCCAGTCAAGAACTCCTACGTGCAGAAGATGAGAGTAGCAAAGATGAGGATGTTGAGATGGATGTGTGGGTGTATCAGGCGAGATAGTTAAGAATGAAGCTATCCGGGATAGAGTGGGAGTAGCCTCCGTGGAGGACAAGATGCGGGAGTCGCGACTGATATGGTTCGGACATGTTAGGAGAAGAAGCATTGATGCCCCTGTCAGGAGGTATGAGAGGTTGGACATGGTGAGTTTGAGAAGGGGTCGAGGTAGGCCTAAGAAGTACTGGGGAGAAATGATTAGGAAGGACATGCCGCTGCTTCAGCTCACTGAGGACATAACACTTGAAGGAGGGTGTGGATTAAGGTAGAAGATTAGTAAGTAGTTTATAGCGTTCACCGATAGTCTTAGTAGCATGCATTTCCCTTCATATTCTTAGATCTTTATTACGATATGTAGTTTTGTTCGCCTCAGGTATTGTATTCCATGTTGCTATTATTGGATACTATTTACCCTTTATTACGGTATGTGATTCTTTTTTGCCCTTCTTGAGCCGAGGGTCTATTGGAAATATCCTCTCTACCTGCACTAGGTAGGGGTAAGGCCTGCGTACAGACTACCCTCCTCAGACCCCACATGTTGGGATTAAACTGGGTTTGTTGTTGTTGTTGTATAACCATTACCCTTCATGTGAGGGATTGATGGATATTTTAGGTGTGAATGAGAAAAGCACATTTTGGATTGCACCTCTTTACTCTCACATTCATTACCTATAAATATAGATGCATTGCATCATATTTTCACATTATAGTTTTTGCACTCTCCTTACGCATATTTTCTCATAAACAAAATAAAGTATATGTGTGATTTGCTACGCCTTATTGCATTAATTGAAACACTGGGTTTGAATTACCGCTAAACCAGTGTGAGTAATATGTTCTATCTTGCGAGAAAATAATCCTAAACCTCCAGTACTAGGAGTGTATTAAGTTCCTTAAGGACACATAATCACGACCTAAAAAATCCACAAAGACGTGATGGCACCTAACCCCATTATGCTATGTAAGACAAACATAGAATGATATAACTCAAGTGAAAGATCATTTATAATTATGATTAAAATAGCTGAATTCCATACAGCTTCCCAAGGATTGATAGTACAAGTCATGAGCCACAAAGATTTAGATTTAAAAGGTTGGCACAGAGAATGAATACAACATTTGTTCAAATATACATAAACAGAAGTTCAATCCCTAGCTACCAAGAACAAGTGGTAGCAATATCTGGATCAGATATACATCTTCAATGCTCGCTTCCGTAATCTATAACAGCTCGGCCCCAAGATCTACACGCAAGGTGAAAAAATATAGTATGAGTACAACCGACCTCATGTACTCAGTAAGTATCCTGACTAACCTCGGTGAAGTAGTGATGAGGTCTCAGGTCAAGGATACTCAATATATATAACATGTACAACTAAAAAAATATATTTATGTGTCCAACAACAATATCAAATTTAAGCATGAAACACCAGTACAACCAATTAGTGCACATAAAGAAAATATGCTCGTCTCTTAGCAGATCTGCATATAAGGAAGATATGCATTTGATATCAAATAATACATCAAATATTGCATATAGAGGAGATATGCACAGTTATTATCCCAATTTAACATGTCAGCATATAGACGAAATAGGCATCTAACATAAGTGAATCATCAAACCATGCATATAGAGAAGGTATACGTAAAATGTCAGATAATCCTTCAAAAGTTGCATATATAGAAGATATACTTGGAATATTAGGTAATCTGTCAACAATTGTATATAAAGAAGATATGCTTGAAATATCAGGTAATCCATCAATAGTTGCATATAGAGAAGATATGCATGTTTAAACAAGTCAAGTTACACAGATCCATATATAGAGAAGATATGTATTGTGATTCGTCTCAACAAGTAAAACGGCATACTGAGAAGATATGCATAAAATTCATGTATACATCCCAAAGCCCGCATATAGAGAAGGCATGCAGTGAAAAATCATGTACATATCCAGGGAGTTTGCTAATAGAGAAGAGATGCAAAGTCCAACAAGTGATCAATTTTACCAAGATCCACATCAACTAGAAACCCGTAGGTTTCTCACAACCTGCATGTACACCATTAAGAAAGAAACATAAGAGGGTGACCCTATTGTCCACACTCTGCATGGACAACTCACATGTCATACCCGCACGGAAACCACCCCGAATCACACCCGAGCGCCTCGAGACCCTGTTTGATCATACCAATAAGTCCAATTACATTAAATAAGCTTATCCAAAAGCTCAAGCTCCACAAATAACCTAAACCAAAAATCAAAGATCGAAATCTCTCTCTTAACTTCCAAATATTCAAACTACGTCAAACACATCTGAATGACACTTAAACCTGCTAGATCACAACCAAACTTTGTACCCTAGTTCCAATCAACAAAAACGAACCTTTACGAGGTTTCAAAACCACATTAGGAGTATGGTAGCACCGAAGTCAACTCCTTCAAACCTATAAACTTTCCAAACCTTCAAATTACCAACTTTCGGCAAATAGAGCCAAAACCTTCTAGGAATATTGAAATTCAAATATAAACATATGCCTAAGTCCAAGACCACCATATGTACCTATTGAAACCATCAAATCTCTATTCCAAGTTCATCTACTCAAAAGTCAAACCCTAGTTAACTCTTTCAACTTAAGCTTTCAATTTGAGAATTACTCTAACAGATCAACCCCGAATCACTCAATAATCAAGACCAACCATCCTTGCAATTCATAATGTATCATATGAAGCTACTCAAAGTCTCAAATCATAGAATGAAATTCAATAACTCAAAACGACCGGTCGAGTCGTTGCATTCTCCCTCACTTAAACATACGTTCATCATCGAACTTGCCAAGAATCATTCCAGAGTCATCCAATCACTGTATAAACCATCATACACATACCCATTGGTAATCCTACGTCACCGCAATTTATCCCAACTGTAGATTCTTTCTTCAACCTTAATCCATAAGCCTTAGAACCAATCCAACATACGGAATTCCTTATAACACCCAATTCTAGCGTATATACATTGTATAAGACTCAAGTAACTGCATCAAGCCATAACTATATTCCAAAGGTGTAACGACACAACCTACCAAATGACTCATGTACTCATAGTAATATCTTTATATTGCAAAGCTGCTCATTGCCAAATTTGTAAATGCCAACCAACCTCATATCAAATAAGAATTTGTTCCAAACCTTCACAACATTGTTGATGATGAAAGAAACACGTAGAAACTCATAACCATCCATCAGATCAATATGTCGCAAAGATCTCTCTCCCGATAAGAACCATTACAAATTTCTGAGCTAATGACATTCCTCCAAATGTACCTTATCCAAACTCGATTGCACTACTTCCAGGTCCAGCAACCTCATCATACTCAGTACAAGCTGCTCAATCAACAAGACACACCAAACACCACCTAAATCCACACCAAACGCCACCTAAATCCACATACAATGCAATCCGTGCATCCAACATGAAATAAATCGAATATAACCAAAAATGTAAGGAGAGACAAATAAGAGAACCATCCAACAAGATCAGTAGATACAATCACCAAGGCACAATTCTATGATTCCATCCAAACAAGGGAGAAACAAAATACACCAATTAATCACAAAGGATCATATCCTAACATAAATGCACTGCAATCCACATGGAACCCATCAAGACATAATGCCCACACTCAACAAGCACATGTGTATCAACGGCAAGCACGTGAAGTGCATAAGCATAACTATGGAGGAACGGATAGCACAATATACCACAGATAGGAAAAGCACAACTAAGTGAAATACGAAACTCAACACCCCAAGATCCATCTCGCTCAAATCTCACCACGAGGCCTGAATAGAGCCACATCATGTGTATAAATAATCAAACAGTATCACCACCCATCGTAGCATAAAAGAGCAACTCATGAAACAAATCATGACACGAATAATATCCATTACGCCCGATGATACACCCACAACAAATGATGCGCAAGAGTGAGCAAACTTGATCCGATGTAGAATACACATTCTCATTAGGCCTAATAATGGGTCCCCAAATCGATTTCAATTATCCCAAAATAGTCAAATAACCTTTCAAAAGACCAAAGTAACCTATCCATGACACAAACAATCAGCCATCTAACTCTTAACATATCTTCACAGTCCATAACAAAGGAGTAGTCTGCTTCTGAGAACGTCCAGTCCTTAAACCTCAAACATACAAGATTCTCTATCTCTGATCCTACTCAACCACTCAAATGACTAACACATCACTTATACAGAATCATCTCCCAGGAAATACTCCCATAAATATTCTACCCCACATAGCAAAAGTCAACAACCATGCAATTATTGTAATACTAGGCATGCATCCGCGAGTCATAACACAATGCGTCTTCTTAAAATCACACCCTTCCCAGGCGATACCAGATATTACCAGCGTTCTGTTAAACATCTAGAATCATCCATGTTGTCTATAACTCATGACCTTCCCTTTGTAACTGAACTGCAACCTTGTACTTGCAAACCTCACTCCCACAAGGTGCATCGCATCTATCATGCTATTATTTGAAAACACGAGAATCCTATTATCAACTCTGAATCACAAGTATAATAGACACCCTGTCAATTGGAAACCTTCCACTTTACTCAATCTCGAAGACAACGCAACACGCAACAAACCTTCCATACCTGTAGAAGACATCATCCTCGAGTTGTGGTCAAATCCATTATGAACTCTTCGGAACCCATTTCCACATAACCAAACCATCAAACCGAATCCTTCTAGTTCAACCAAGTCACACAGGTTGCCAAACCCAAAAATTTCCACAAAACACCTATAAAGCCTAACCACACCAAAGGAACATATCATTTCTATTACTATGATGATCCAAACCACTACCAAGCTGACTCATTTATTTGAGCTTTTCTTAACTTGCCTCTATGATAACACTTCTCTTTGCTAGTAGCAAAGCTCACCCCAAGAGACACTAACATGAAACCACATCATTCTAAGGCCCATAAGCGATTGTTTCCCCACTTAAGCAACCAATGTGATACGACCCAAAACCGGTCCAGGTCGTGATGGCGCCTAACGGCGAGGTTAGGCGAGCCAACGAACAACAATAACAATGAAAATATGGAATACAATAACAACATGGGGTAAGGCCGTAGAAACAAGCTGAACCACAGCTAGGCCCAATACATATACAACCCCGATAACTACAACAAGTGTGTGCCAGGACTAGTGTCACAGTGTCAACGGGCGGCTACATAGATACAACAACTGAAATATACATATACAAAAATATACAAGCCGCAGTCTGGAACAAAAGACTGAGCAAAATGAAACTAGAAGGCTCCAAAGGTGCTGTCAGGATGACGCCAAGAAGACAGCTCACCGTATGGAGTGACACCACGATTAGTACCTATCAGCAGGCGGACGACCAGACGGACCAGCCTCAAGACCTGCACAATTAAGTGCAGAAAAAAGAAGAAAGAAAGTGCAGCATGAGTACATATAAACAAATATGTACCCAGTGAGTATCCCG
>ML297694.1:0-45235 GCA_005239495.1 Nicotiana undulata
CATACCTTGTATATACTGCCCCAACCTCAAGCTACACAAATTTCACAACTCCTTAATCTACAACAAGAGAAACGACACTATCGTTATCGTTTAACCGTCATAACTATTATGGATCGACCACAACCTATTTTACGATGAAACGGACAGCACCTCCCCTATATATATGACTTCACACAAGTCAAAACAATCACCTAACAGCCCAAACAACATAAAAAATAATCATATTGAGCCTCCTAAAACAGTCCACACACAACCTAATCACTTCACACATAAAACGACTATCGTAGTCGTGTCAAACGACCGGGAAATGTTACAATGAAAGACCAGATCACAACCCTACATCTATATGGTGTTTCTACACACCCTTACTCCTCCAAAACTCCACAAAACAGTAGGAAAACACGAATCCCAACCGCAACACAAAACAGTCCGCTACAAGTCATATAACTCGAACTCACGGCTTCCGATCACCGTCCCGTGAGTTCTAACTATTAGGAAATACATTTATCGAAATTCTTTGATATTTATACCATTAAATACATATATTAGATGTTTCTTAACTATGAATTAACTTCCAAAACTCTAACTACAAAGAAAAAGAAGAGGCGGTATAATGACACTTACGTCGTAGGGATCATTTTTATGTTATTACTTCTCGATTTCATGCCCGAGATGATATTCTTATTTGAAACCCTAGAAGATAGGTTGAGGTTATGTTTATGGGTGTTCTCTGTTCGTTTTGTGCTGAATAATGAAGAGAAAGCCGACCTAAGGTTTATATATATCAAGTTTGGAAAAGTCAAAGAGGTGCTAGCTTGGCACCCTAGGATTGGTCCATCGTCCGACGCTTATATCTTTTTATGCCGATGTCGTATGAACGAACGGTTAAGAGCGTTGGAAAATAAATTCCAAGAACTTTAATTTGGTATATAATATGTCCCAATATGACCTCATATAACATATAAAATCTATTTCTCAAAAAGTTATAGTGATCCACCTGCTTGTCATATATGATGTTTGTGCAGTCTCGCGAAACTGAAAATATCTCTCTACTCCTACATCGTATCGTTGAACGGTTTAATGAATTGGAAACTAGACTTGTAGATCTTCAATTTGGTAGGTAGATCATCCCCTAATAATAAGTATATTGGGAGAAAAGTGCAGCTACATTCGACCTAAGTTTCAACAAATTTATGAATATAACTTGTGAAGACCTATTCCAACTTCTGTTCCAAAACTTGCTTGACTTCAAAACGTAGCACAAGACTATCATATGAAAAAATTAAATCATAGCATAACCTCCATTATAATTTAATTAACCATAGTCTCACCCTAAAGTACATGTTCTAACATTTCAAACTCGTCGACCTTTGACGAATCTTATTTTCTTCAATTGGTTTAGTTTCTAAGCTTTCCAATCCTGTTGGTACTCGTTATTCAAGATCTTAAATATTTGTAACCTCCAAGGTAACATTATTAACTTACTATATATTCCATCAAATATAATCTTATTTTTTTAGCTTACTCAATTGACTTACGATGTACTCTCACGTACGAAAACATGGGGTGTAACAATTTCCATGTGTCATAATATTTTATCATATGTTCATGGGTCTCAGAAAAATATGAAAGTTGAAAAGAGTTTACTTTATGATATTACTCAAAGGCAAAATGGTCTTATGAAGCTCCGAAAGATGTTATTAACGTACTTTTCGTGCATTGCATTCATGTGAAGTGACCCATAACCAGATGGCGTTATATAGGCGTATATATGTATGTATAAATATGTATATGGGATATGGCAAAGGTTATGGCGTTATATATGCACCACCACCTGATCAGTTGGTATATGATGATGATGTTGCCCACAGTGGCTGAAATATGATTCAAACGGCGTTATATACGCGTATATATGTATGTATATATATGTATATGGGATATGGGAAAGGTTATGGTGTTATATACGCACCACCACCTGATCAGCTGGTATACGATGATGATTTTGCCCACAGTGGCCGATATGATATGATGGGATGCCCTTAGAGAATGATGATGTTATGAAACATGTACCTATGCACGACATGACATTCATACGCATATGCATGACGCTAAAATTAATTTATGATTTACAAAGTTATTCAGACTTACAGGTTGAGTCATGTACTCTATATTTCTTCCATGTATCCTATGTACATTATGTGCCTTACATACTCGGTACATTATTTGTACTGACGTCCCTTTTGCCTGGGGACGCTGCGTTTCATGCCCGCATGTCCCGATAGACAGGTCGAGAGCCCTCTAAGTAGGCTATCAGCTCAGCGGAAGATGTTGGTGCGCTCCATTTGCTTCGGAGTTGCTCGTTTGTTTAGTATGATTTAGACATGTATTGTTTGGTAAGGCAGGACTCTATACCGACCTTTATGATATTTATGTACTCTTAAAAGCTTGTAGACATATGTCGTGTATATAAAGGATTGTATGGCCTTGCCGGCTTATGTTTTGAGTTTACAAATGATTATGTTGGCCTATTAGGCCCGTATGTCATGTGTATATGATGATGTAATAAGAAAGATACATTACGTTGGTACTCTGTTGTGTAAGGTACTGGGTGCCCCTCGTGGCCCATCCGTTTGGGTCGTGACAATAAAGATGGTGCCTCCGAACCATGATGCCTTTGAATAATGATGTTCAAGATTAAGAGATCCTCAGTCCATGGCATGGTGTCTTCCGGATATGAGGATGATGCCTTTGGACTATGACGCCTTTGGAAAATTGGCTATGTATCAGCCCACGAGATAGAAAGACCTAATTCTTGAGAGAAAACAAGACAGAGCTTAGTCTTATGTAGAGTTGGGAGCAGAGCTTAGTCCTGAGAGAGTAATTCTAGGTTTGAAATAGGGGAACATTGTGGTTATGCAAGGAGAGACGATGCTTAGTCTCGCGCTGGAAAGGAAAAGCTTAGCCTTATGAAAATAAAGAGGCAAGGCTTAGCCTCATGCATGACTTTAGACAATGCTTAGTCTCATGCAAATGGAAGGAAATGCTTAGCCATATGCAAATAAAGAGGTAGGGCTTATCCTCATGCACGATTTGAGACAATGCTTAGTCTCATGCAAATGGAAGGAAATGCTTAGCCTTATGCAAATAAAGAGGCAGGGCTTAGCATCATGCAAGACTTGATACAATTCTTAGTCTCATGCAAATGGAAGGCAATGCTTAGGCTTATGCAAATAAAGAGGCAAGGCTTAGACTCATGCAGGATTTGAGACAATGCTTAGTCTCATGCAAATGGACAAGTAGTAAGTAAGGGCGGAGTATTTCTTAGCTGGAGATATATTTGCGTCTGGCGGCTTTGTCGCTATGAAGATAATGATTCTAAGGTGTGCGCGTACTTGTGGTTATTCCTTGTTCCTACATCCAAAGAAAATTTGTGAGTTTTGCCGGGAGGTTGGTTCGTGCCTTTGTCTACTTGGTTTTCTCCGCTTCGCACTAGAGTCTTGTTTGAGTCACCATGGGTAGCATTTGGCTAAAAGAGATAAAGTTTCTCGAAAATATGCATGCATAGTTAGTCAAAATACAATAATATGCAATTTAAAAATCTATTAGATGAACATGTGACTGTGACATTATCAGAGACATTGCGACCTTCTTGACATAGAACTTTGAGGGTCCTCCTCAAAATTCTGCCCCAGTTCTGATTATGGGAAAAATGGAAATTTTATTGAATTGTGACCGAACCCACAAGGCTGCCTACGTACCCCCTCTTAAACGGGAATCAGGTCGAGCGTAGTTCAAATACATCATATGAAGATGCAAACAGTTTACACATAGTATCTTTTGACTGCGTCTGAATTGATAGGCTTTGGCCAAATTTCTCCGTCCATCTCTACGAGTATGAGTGCTCTTCCAGTTAGTACCTAGTAAACCATATAAGGCCCTTTCCAGTTGGTTGAGAATTTCCTATCGGCTTCATCTTGATGTGGAAAGATCCATTTCAGCACCAGCTGCCCTGGCGTGAACTGTCTAGATTTGACCCTTTTGTTGAAATCTCTGAACATTCTGTTTTGGTAAAGCTGACCATGACACACTACATTCATTCTTTTCCCGTCAATGAGAGTTAATTGCTCATAGCGGCTCCTTATCCATTCTGCATCACTAAGTTTAGCTTCTTGTATGATTCTTAAAGAAGAGATTTCTACCTCGGCGGGGATGACGGCTTCAGTATTGTAGACCAATAGGTAAGGAGTTGCCCTGGTTGACGTGCAATTGTAGTACGATATCCCAATTAGGCGAATGGTAACTTCTCGTGCCATTGTTTGTGATACTCTACCATCTTCCTTAGTATCTTCTTAATGTTCTTGTTGGCGACCTCCACGACTCCATTCATTTGAGGCATGTATGATGTTGAATTCTTGTGCTTGATTTTGAAAGTTTCACACATGGATTTCTTCAAATCAATGTTGAGATTGGCGGCATTGACAGTGATGATGGATTCCGGAACCCCGAATCAGCAAACAATACGATCCCTGACAAAATCTGTGTCGACTTTCTTGGTTACAACTTTGTAGGATGTAGCTTTAACCCATTTTGTGAAATAATTGATGGCCACTAGAATGAACATGTACCCGTTTGATGCGGTGGGTTCGATTGGGCTGATGACATCCATTCCCCAGGCAGCAAAAGGCGAAGGTGCACTTGTTGCATTGAGTTCGTTTGGCAGTACCCATATCATATCTACGTGTATCTCGCACTGGTGACATTTCTAGACATACCGGATGCAGTCTGTTTCCATGGTTATCTAAAAGTATCCTGTCATGACCCGCTAGACAAGCCAACGTTTGAACTAAATAAAACTCATTAACAACTAAAACGAACAAGACAACTAAGGCATCGATGGTCCGCAATGTGAAGGTTAACAAATAACCAAAATATAACATAGCAATTTCGAAATGAAACCCATATACAAATCCCAGAGCTGGTGTCACGTACTCACGAACTGTCTCAGCGATTACTAAAACAAAGGTCTGAAAATAAGTACATATGACTGCCTTTGAAATATAAAGTAAGACAGAGCTGAAAGTGAAGAGTAGAAGGTGACGCTTAGGCCCACAAACGTCTGCGGGTCTACCTCAATGTCTCATGTATGAACTGATGAGATGCTCTGACCGTCAGTGATCACCGGGTCCGGCTGCGCAGTCTGCACAACATAAAGAAGTGCAGGTGTAGCATCAGTACAACCGACCCCATGTACTGAGTAAGTGTCGAGCCTAACCTCGGCGAAGTAGTGACGAGGCTAGTACCGACAATAATATATGTACCTGTGCAATACTATATAATAACAGGAAAAATGTCGATGTAAATACGCAAGTAAGACAGATACGGGGAGAACATGCTGGGGGTAAAAGGGGCAACAAAATGCTAGCACGGTAGAACAGGGTTATAACTGAAATGTAAAGATAAAGGCAGTAATTTAACTTCTCAAACAGATAATGAACATCATAAGGCACGGCATGTCCCCTCGTGCATAACCTCACAATCACTCGGCACGGAATGTCCCCTCGTGCATATACAATAACACTCGGCACGGAATGTCCCCTCGTGCATAACCTCACAATCACTCGGCACGGAACATCCTCTCGCGCGTATAAAATAACACTCGGCACGGAATGTCCCCTCGTGCATAACCTCACAATCACTCGGCACGGAATGTCCCCTCGTGCATATATAATAACACTCAGTCAACACGGCATGTCCCCTCGTGCGACGAATAATAAAACACAAGGCAACAATAATATGAAATTCAACAACACGAAGTCTCAAGTGCATGGAATTATTCAATACAATTCTATTGTCCCGGCAAGGAGAAATCATCATTTACAACATCACAAATGCCCGACAAGGGTCTCAGCTATAACCAACCTCGCATCAGTAATACAATTTCAACAGTGTAAGCCTCAACTGGAGCAAATAACTCAATAACTCTCCACGTCATGAAACAACATCAAGTATCACTTTTAATTCATAATTTACTCATAGTGCGGGGAATATTAGGAACATAGCAAATTTCATCACAATTGACTCACGGGCATACTTGACCGCAACGCATAGGCACTCGTCACCACGCCTATACGTTGGACATGAGTTACACATAGCAAATAAGACTCTATACCTAATCCCTCAAGCTGAGGTTAGGCCAAACACTTACCTCGGCTCCAAAAATGCAAGTCAAGCCTCAATCACAGCCTTCCCTCTCGAATCCAACTCCGAATCGGTGATATCTAGACGTAATGGATTTATTAACATCAATAAGTACTCAATAAACCAATTCCCAAGCCTAATTTTACATTTCCTACTATTCTTCCAAGAATACTAAAATTCGACCCCGGGCCCACACGTTCAGATTTTCGAAAATTCATGAAGGAATCAATTACCCGGAGTCTAAGGATCGAAGTTATGTAATTTATACAAGAATTCATGGCCTAACATGGAAAATCCCAAAATCCTCAAGAACCCTAAAATTACTACCTAATTCTATGATTTTTAGATGATTTAGTAGTGAATTTAACTAGGAATTAATGTTAAAACTAGAAGTTTATGGGGTTTAACTTACCTCTTACAGTGGGTGGTCGTGGGAGGTGCTGCCCAAACTTGGATGCTCTCTAATGGAGGTTGATGGTGGATAAAATGAAGAAAACCCGAAATTTTGGACATTTAAGAGGGGCTGCCAACAGGGGTTTCCGCACCTGCGACCTTAGGACCGCAGGTGCGGTCTCGCGCCTGCGAGAAATTGATCGCCCCTGCGGAAAAGGGCCTGGGACCCTGGACTCGCACCTGCGGAGTTGGGAGCCGCACCACCGGTCCCGCTCCTACAGAGTTTGGATCGCTCCTATGGAAGAGGACGTACCTGCGAAGGCCTGGACCGCGGGTGCGGTCTTGCACCTGCGGCTGGGCAACTACACCTGCGGTCACACCAGCAGTGATTTTTGCTGGTTTTTGGCCTCGTGCGGGGTCCGGGAGGTACCTGGGCACACCCGAGCCCCTGTCCAAATATACCAACAAGTCCCAAATCATTAAACGGACTTGCTCGAGCCCACGGAACACTAAAGACAACGCTAAAACTCAAAATCACCCTCCAAAACCCCTTAATTCAAAACTTAAGAACTTTGAAATTCTAGAATTCTATAACGATGCGCCGAACCAACCCATACAACTCGGAACGACTTCAAATTTTGCAGACAAGTCATAAATAACGTAGCGGAACTATTCACGGCCTCGGAATTGCATTCGGACCTCGGTAGCATAAAATCACATTCCTAACGAAATTTCAGGTTATATGAACATCCTCAAAACTTTACTAACTGTAACTCTCTCATTTTGATCCGAAACCCGTCAAATCAAGTCCGTTTTACACCAAATTTCACAGATAGGACAAATAACATATAATAAACCTGTTTCGGGCTCCAGAACCATAATACGGGCCCGGCAACATGGCTTTCACATAATTACTCATTTTCAAAATCCTTTATTATTTCCAGAAAACAATTTTCTTTAAAAATTTCATTTCTTGGGCTTGGGACCTCGGAATTTGATTCTGGGCATACGCCCAAGTCCCATATTTTCCTACGGACCCTCCGGGACTGTCACATCACGGGTCCGGGTCCGTTTACCAAAAAATGTTGACCAAAGTCAAATTTATTCAATTATTCAATTCAAAAATCCCATTTTTATCAAATTTTCGCATGGAAGCTTCCTGGCTACCTGCCCGGGCTGCGCACGCATATTGAGGTGATATTAACGGAGGCTTTCAGGGCCTCGGAACACAGATTTAGCTGGAATTACTTAGGATGACCTTTTGGGTCATCACATATCCGGCTCTAAATATCTTCTTGGCTAGGACGAAACCATTCATATGTGGGTCGCAGTCCCGACATGTATCAATTCAAGCAATTTGGAGGCTTCTTTGGCGTCAAAACACCGTAATAGCCCAGATCAAGAGTTCTTCTATATAGAATTCCGCCGTTTGTGAAAAATGGTTGGAAAACCTCTGAAGTGTGCATTTCTGGTGTGGTTTCCATGCTCTGGATATTCTCCTTTTGCCAAATACTCCCTGATATCATGAAGCCATGGATTCCCATCTTTTTCTCCTTCAACATGAGCGCAGTAAGCTGGCCGATTATGAATTCTCACCAAAATGGGATCGATGAAATTCTTGTCTGGCTATTGTATCACGGAGGACAAAGTGTCCAGTGCATATGCGAATTCATTCTGGAATCTTGGGACATGTCGGAACTCTATCTTCGTAAACCTCTTTATCATCTCTTGTACGTGATGCATATATGGTAGTATCGTGGTGTTCTTTTAAGCCTACTCTCGTTGTACCTAGTGCACTAGCAGGTCTGAATCACCAATTAACGGCAATTCTTGAATATTCATATCGACGGCTAGATTGAGCCTCAATATGAAAGCTTCATACACCGCCATATTGTTGGTGCATGGAACCTGAGTTTTGCGGACACCGGATAGTGTTGACCGGTTTCTAACACCAAAACGTCTCCGATACCGACTCCTTTGAAATTTGCAGCTCTGTCGAAAAACATTCTCCAACCGTCATAGGCCTCAGCGATATCTTCTCCTACAAATGACACTTCTTCATCGGCAAAATACGTCTTCAGCGGTTGATATTCTCCTCCTATAGGATTTTCGGCAAGATGATCTGTTAATGCTTGTCCCTTGACTACCTTCTGAGTTACATATATCAAACTCACTCACCAATATTTGTCATTTGGCCAGCTTTCCTGTAGGCATAGGATTATTCTGATAGATGTACTTCAGAGGATCCATCCTCGATATGAGATCTGTGGTATAAGCACAAAAGTAGTTCCTCAATTTATGGGCTATCCACATCAGGGCACATCAAGTGCGTTTCAATAGGGAGTACCGTGCTTCGTAAGGCATGAACTTCTTGCTCAGATAATATATAGCTTGTTATTTTCTCTCAATCTCGTCATGTTGCCCCAAGACACAGCCAAAAGCCCCATCAAATACGGAAAGGTAAAGTAGTACTGGTGTACCTGGTTCTGGCAGGACTAGGACTGGTGCTGTGGAAAGGTACTCCTTGATTTTGTCAAAATCTTTCTGACAGTCTTCAATCCAGCTAGTTGCGGCATCTTTCTTCAGCATTTTGAAAATCGGCTCACATATCACAGTTGATTATGCTATGAAGCGGTTGATATAGTTGAGATGTCCCAAGACACTCATCACGTCCTTCTTGTTCTTTGGTGGTGGTAACTCCCGCATAGCTTTGACCTTTGACGGGCCCAACACAATTCCTTGGCGACTGACAATAAACCCTAACAATTTTCCACCAGTAACTCCGAAGGCACATTTTGCGGGGTTCAACGTTAGATTGTACTTCCGCAGCCGGTCAAAGAACTTTCTCAAATCTTCTATGTGATATGTGCCCTTTTTGGATTTGATGATGATGTCGTCCACATATACTTTTATCTCCTTGCGTATCATGTCATGGAAAATGGTCGACATGGCCCTCAAGTAGGTGTCCCCAGCATTCTTCAAACCGAATGGCATCATTTTATAGCAATATACTCCCCATGGTGTAATGAAGGCTGTCTTTTCTGCATCTTTTTCGTCCATCCAAATCTGATGATAACCCGCGAAGAAATCAACAAAGGACAGGAGCTCGTGCTTCGCGCAATTGTCGATTAGTATGTGTATATTTGGTAGTGGAAAATCATCTTTGGGACTTGCTCTGTTTAAATCCCGATAGTCGACACATACCCTGACTTTCCCATCTTTCTTCGGAACCGGCACAATGTTAGGCAACAAAGTTGGATATTCAACTACCTTGAGGACCTTAGCATTGATTTTCTTGGTGACTTCTTCCTTGATTTTTAGACTCATGTCCGGTTTGAACTTTTTGAGTTTCTGCTTTACTGGTGGACACATTGGGTTGGTGGGCTACTTGTGAGCCACTATGGATGTGTTCAACCCGGTCATATCATCATACGACCATGCGAAAATGTCCTCATACTCTCTCAGGAAATGAGTGTACTCTTCCTTCTCTGATGGTGACAAGTGAATTCTTATGTGAGTTTCTTTGACGGCTTCAGAATATCCCAAGTTGACTATTTTAGTCTCTTCCAAGTTGGACTTAGGTTTGTTCTCAAAATTCTCAACTTCTCTGATGACTTCCTCAGGTATCACATCTTCTTCTTCTACCTCTTCCGAGTAACTATCCTTATGTTTGTGTTGTCTCATTACATGTCACACTCATTGGTTCATCAAGGTAAGAAATAGTAATGATGTAGAGAAAAAGATATGAAAGATAATAATAATAATAAAATATCAAATAGTTGATAAATGCTAAACGTTAAACAAAGCAATATTTTAATGACTTCAAACAAAGTTCTCCAAAATAAAATACTGAAAGGAAAGAAACATGTTTTTAAACAAAAATGCTTAAAAAATTGTTTTCAAATGAATAACACTAGCAGCCATGCTACCCCGGGACTCGTCTGGCCCTGGATGGTGTGGTGGTCCAGTTTCTAAGAATTGCTCCCTTCTCCACCATTTGGATGACGAGGCCTTCTTCCTCCTCCTCCTCCACAAATATCACATTGCAGTTCATGTCTTCATCTTCTAAGAATAGGTTCCTTAGACCAGCTAAAGCTTCATCTTCTTCAGATCCCCATATTGTGTCAACCTGATGAAAGGATTGGCTCAAATGCGGCACCGGTTGCTCAAGAGGGTAGTAAGGACCATGCCATGGAGGCTACAAATCGTCATATTCTTTCAAGGTATATTGATATCCAAGCCCAAAGGTGGTACCATGACGATTAGGCTATATCGAATTGGTAATGCCTTGGAGTTTCTTCCCCAGCCCTTTGTTGCGTTCATACCCTAACCATGCTAATATGCTTTCTATTTTGCTGCTCCACCACTTGTCTTTCTCTATTTCGTTTGTCGTGCCCCCTTTTTTCCCCTTCACGAAGAAAGTCAGGGTTTCGACATTCATAGGGACAACTCGTTTCCTTTCGGGAAAGGGGTACGGAAGTTGAAGAGCTGCCATATGTGATGTCCCAAGGGGTCATTTTGTGAAATTAAACCTAATTCTAGGCTTATTAGCCATAAAAAAACAAATTTTAAATACCTCGATTCGCGTGCGCAGTCCAGGCATGAAACTGGAAAGATTTTATGTGAAAATATGAGAAATAGTAATATTCAATAGTTAAAATTTGATTATAGTTGACTTTGGTCAACATTTTCAGCAAACGGACCTGGATCTGTGTTCTGACGATCCTGGGAGGTCCGCAGTAAAATATGGGATTTGGGCGTATGAACGGAAATGAATTCCGAGGTCCCAAGCCTTAGAAATCAATTTTTGAAAGAAATTATTTTGCTGAATTATTAATTAAATAAAGAAAAGAAATAATATTTGAAACCATTGGTATCGGGCCCGTATTTTGGTTCTGGAGCCCGATACAGATTTGTTATAGTTCTTAAATGCTAACTGTGAAATTTGGTTAAAATTGGAGTTTATTTGACGTGATTCGGACGTCCGGTTGAGAAATAATGAACTTTAAGTGTTCTTGAGAAAAATGATGAGTTTTGAGGTTTAATTCATAATTTTACATGTTATTTTCATGATTTGATCGCACGAGCCAGTTCGTATGATGTTTTTAGACTTGTGTGCATCTTTGGTTTAGGGCCTCGAGGACTCGGGTGAGTTTCGGATATGCCACGGGATGTTTTACCCTTGAAATTCTCTTTTATTTTTGCTGTTACTGGTGCGCCTAGGATTAGTGCTATGCGATCGCATAGCCCCCATCACGCAATCGCATAGTGTAAAGTTTAGGGGTCACCAGTTGCGCTATGCGAACGCATAGCTTACCTCGCAAACGCACAACATTACCTGGTCCTGGGGGGAGGGGATCCCAAATACCCTATGTGAACGCAGCCCCCCTACGCGATAGCCAAGCCCAATAAGTCCTGACCCTATGCGAACATGGGTAGGCCCATGCGAACGCATAGAAATCTTGCGCAACTATATAAATACAATTTTAAACACAGACAATACCCGTTTCTCTCATATTTTTCAAACTAAATATCCTTAAGGACGATTTTTTTCATCAAAGTTCATCCCCAAGTTGTTGGTAATCAATTCAAAACTTTACTCTTTCAATTACCCAATGTTTTTCATCACTTTAAAATAAAAAACTAAGAATTTTCATGGTAAAAATTGAGGTTTGGGTAGAATTAGGGAATTTTGTAAAATCGAATATTTACCTCGAATTGAGGTCAGATTTCGAAACTAATTATATATTCGGGCTCATGGGTGAATGGGTAATCGTAATTTAGTCTGAACCCCGAGTTTGGACCAAGCGGGCCTGAGGTCGGGTTTTTACTTTTTTGAGAAAACATAAGAAAAATTATAATTTTCCGTAAAGGTAGTTCCTTTAACATTAAATAATGATATTAAGTTAATTATGGTTAGATTCGGATTTATTGGAGGTGAATTCAAAAGGAAAAGCAATAATTGAGCAGTGAGTGACCTGCGAATTTGAGGTAAGTGCTTGGTTTAACCTTGACTTGAGGGAATATGAATCCCCAACTTAATTGTTATGTGAAAATGCATGTGTGTGGTGTATAGGTGAGGTGACGAATATCCATGCACCAGCAAATTGTCTGCTTATATGATCCCTTCATCTTCCAATTTAATTGCTTCATGTTTTTAATTATTTCATGTTCATTGTTGATTCTATGATTACTTGGCTTGTTATATTGTTGTTAAGTCTTGTTGCAATTATATTTTAGGAAAGTATTAGTTGTTTTCCGTGGTTTCATTATGGAACATAAAGACTGAGTGGATTGACATTGTTTTACGAGATATATATGTATTCTTGCTGGTTCCCCTTTGAGATAATATTGATAAGCTATGAAGTTATTTGTTTGCAATTGTTGGTATAAAAGTGTTGTAAAAGGCTTGGCCTGAATTGTGAAAGTTTGTAATAAATAAATAAATTGATTGTGATAAGGGTGGACAACAAGATAGTGATAAAGGTGGACACGCGAAATAAAAGATAGTAATAAGGGTGGACAGGCGAAATAAAAGATAGTGATAAGGGTGGACAGGTGGGATCGGGTTGCACGCCGCAACAAGAAAATGATAAGGAAGGACATTTATGGTTACTGATTTTAAACACAAAGATTGAAAAATTTATTATTTTACTATACTGTTCTCATATATTGCACACCTGATTATTTTAAAGTGAAGTTTTGAACTTTGGAAATTTATGTGAGATTTTGGTTATAGCTGAGGCCTGGAATAGGCGACTGGGTTATTTTATTTATTGTTGCAGTTTATTGTTCTTGTCTGTGTAGAATTATTTTTCTTGCTTTATTATATACATTGTTACAGGTTAAGTTAAAATTGCCCCGCCTTAGCCTCGTCACAACTTCGTCGAGGTTAGGCTCGGCGCTTGCTCAGTACATGGGGTCGGTTGTACTGATACTGCACTCTATACTCTTTTGTGCAGATCCAGGTACCGGCCAGCATTAGAGATTTTTATTAGCGGACGTCCATTACTCGGAGACACGAGGTAAATCTTCCGGCGTTCGCAAATCCCTAGAGTCTTCTCTTAGTTCGTAGAGACTGTTTTATATTTTCTCAAAACAATTATATTATTTTTTCAGCCCATTATTTGTAGTATTTTTAGAAGTTCGTGAACTGTGACACCAGACCCTGGGGTAGGCTTAGAGTTATATATTTAATTAGTTCATGACTCAGTTTATTTATTTGTTTATTATTTTATATGTGGAGTTATTCGTTGGAAATCATTAAATTAAGCTCATTTAAAATTTATTTTATTGTGTTCAAGTAAGTAATCAAAGGAAAATAGCAAACTGAATTATAACATTGGCTTGCCTAGAAAGTGTGGTGTTAGGCGCCATCACGATCCATAAGGTTGGGAATTTGGGTCGTGACATGTTGGTATCAGAGCTCTAGATTGTTTAGGTCTCACAATTCATGAACAAGCTTAATAGAGACTGAAGGATCAGTACGGAGACGTCTGTACTTATCTCTCAGAGGCTATTGAGTTAGGAAACAACTCCATTTTATTTTTATTCTATCGTGCTGCCCTTGTTATCTCAAATACTGATTGGATTCTTCTATTTTCTCGCTAATGGCGAGAACATGTGCTTCCTCTTCCGCTGACAAAAATTCCAGTCCTCCAGCAGCAACAACTCCTACTAGGGGCAGAGGTAGAGGTCGTGCTAGAGGCCGAGGCAGGGGCAGGACTTAGCCATTGCTCAGGCAGCAACCCCAGTTGTGGAACCTCAGATTTAGATTAATGAGTCGAGCTCAGACCGTTCCAGTGAGACCAAGTCAGGTCCCAAAGGGGTTTATTGCTACCCCGGTACTTCAGGACGCTTTGGTCCATTTAGTAGGCTTTATGGAGAGTGTGGCCCAGACCTGCACGTTTCCCATTGCAGCAGCCGTATCTCAGACTAGATGAGGGGTCCAGACTCCTGCAACCCACACTCCAGTTCAGACTACTCCTCAGGTTCAGAACCCAGTAGCCAATCTAGTTGTGGTAATTCAGCCAGTTACAGCAGTGCCGCCCGTTGATGAGGAATCCATGTCTTCGGATGCTTTGTGGAGACAAGACAGGTTTATCAAGCTTTTCCCTATTCACTTCAGTGGTTCTACTTTAGAGGACGCTCATGAATATCTGGATAGTTTTCATGAGGTGTTGTGTAATATGGGTATTTTTGAGACCAATGTGGTCGATTTTGCTGCGTTTCGGATGACTGGTTCTACCAAGAAATGGTGGAGGTATTATCTGTTGACTTGACCAGTTGGGTCACCTGCCTTAACTTGGGATCATTTTTCTCATCTCTTTATGGAGAAGTTTTTGCCGGTTACTACTCGAGAGGAGAAGCTTTGTCAATTTGAGCGACTTCAGCAGGGCAGCATGACCGTGACCTAGTATGAGACTCGTTTCGTGGATGTGGCTAAGCATGTTGTTCTCTTATTTCCCACATAGAGAGAGAGGGTCATACGGTTTATTGAGGGCCTTGCTCAGCCCATCAGGTTGCAGATGGCCAAGGAGACAAGGACCGCGATTTCTTTTCAGGATGCTGCTAATATGGCTAGGAAGGTTTAGTCGGTTCTTGAGATGGGAGGTCAAGGGTCTAGCAAGAGACCTCGCCATTCCGGTGGTTTCAATGGTGCCTCATCTGGAGGCGGGACTTCATTTAATAGAGGCCATTCTTCTAGGCCATTTCATTCAGCACTACAGGATTCATGTTGTACTTCGGGTGGTCATGGTTCTTATCTACCTCCTTCTACTCAGCTAGTATACAATGCTCCTTCAGCTCCTATTAGAGCACCTCCTCTGCAGAGTTTTCATCGTGGTCAGCCGGTTCGTCCGGTTTAGTTTACGTATCAGGAGGGATGTTTTGAGGGTGGTGAATATGGCCATGTTCTGAGGACTTGTCCTAAATATGTAGGTAATCAGCTTCAGCATCAGGGTTCTCGTGCTATAGTTCCGGCACCAGCTCCAGTACCGCCTGCCCAGCCAGCAAGGGGTAGGGGTCAGGTAGTTAGAGGTAGAGGCCATAATGTTAGAGGTGGATGTCAGGTAGCTATGGGTGGAGCCATCCCGCTAGAGGTGGAGGTCCTCTTAAAGATGTGGTTCAGGGTGGCGGGGCCCAGCCCCGACTATATGCATTTCCAACCAGGCCTGAGGCGGAGTCCTCTGACGTTGTTATTATAGGTATCATCTAAATTTGTGATAGAGCTGTTTTAGTTTTATTTGATCTAGGGTCTACTCATTCTTACGTTTCATCCTATTTTGCCTCGTATTTGAATGTGCCTCGTGATTCCTTGAGTGTTCCTATTTATGTGTCTACACCGGTGGGGGATGCTATTGTGGTAGATTGTGTGTATAGTTCTTGCGTAGTAGTGATTGAGGTTCTTGAAACTAGTGTGGATCTTCTGCTTCTAGACATGGTCGATTTTGATGTTATATTGGGCATGGACTGGTTGTCGCTTTATTATACCATCTTGGACTGTCATGCCAAGAAAGTTACCTTAGCTTTGTCGGGGTGCCTCGATTAGAATGGAAAGGACTCTTGGTCATTCTCCCAGCCGAGTGATTTCATATGCAAAGGCTCGTCGCATGGTGGTGAAGGGGTATTTGGCTTATTTGGATCATATTCGTGACTCCAATGCCGAGGTTTCTTCTATAGAGTTAGTTCCTATTGTTCGTGAGTTTCCCGGGGTAATTCCTGCAGACCTGCCGGGGATGCCACCCGACAGGGACATTGATTTTTGTATTGATGTGGCTCCGAGAACTCAACCCATTTCCATTCCTCCATATCAGATGGCCCCACATGAATTGAAAAGGTTTAAAGAACAGTTGCAAGACTTGCTAGATAAGGGTTTGTAAAGATGAAAGATGGGTTGATGAGAATGTGTATAGATTACCGGCAGCTGAATAAAGTTACTATCAAGAATACGTATCCGTTGCCGAGAATTGATGACTTATTTGATCAGCTTCAGGGTGCTAGAGTATTTTCAAAAATTTATTTGAGATCGGGTTATCATCATATGAAGATTAGGGCGTTCGATGTTCCTATGACAACCTTTCGGACGAGGTATGGGCACTATGAATTTTTGGTCATGTCTTTTGGGCTGACTAATGCTCCAGCAACCTTTATGGACTTGATGAATTTGGTTTTCAAGACCCATCTGGACTCTTTCGTGATCGTGTTCATTGATGATATTCTAATATACCCCCGCAGTCGGGAAGAGCATGAGAAGAACCTCTATATAGCCCTACAGACTTTGAGAGATAATCAGTTTTATGCCAAGTTTTCAAAATGTGAGTTCTGGTTAGATTCAGTAGCCTTCTTGAGTCATATCATATCAGTTGAGGGTATTCAGGTTGATCCTAAGAAGATAGAGGCAGCCAAGTGTAGACGCGTAAGTTTTGACCCTCCCAGATATGTTATACATTTCAGCATTTAATATTTAGTTTAGGCCTAATATCGTCATTTTAGCTAGTTTTAACTCTTTTACTTTATTTTAAGCTCAAAAATTTAAAAACAAAATACAAGAATGAGTTTATTAATATTTAATTAATTAAGTTTTAATTAATATTTTTAGAATTATAAATTTTGCATCATTTTAAAAGGAAGAGTAAGTTTTTGGGTTGTCAAGTCCATATATGGTCTTTGGCCCAATTTCAAAAGCCCAATAAAATCCTAACCCTAATTCCACTGCCTATACAATCTTCTACAACCATCAGCACTCTAGACAAGAGATCCCCACAGGAGGATCCCCAGCCGTCTCCCTCATCAAACAAGCAGCCGCCGGATCTACTCCCTCCTCTCCACCTGCCGGACCACCACAGCACACACCCTTACACCCCTAGCCATAACCTGACACCCATCTCCTAAACAAGACACCCATCAGCACACAATCGAAGGGACCCCAAGCTATCATCTCCTACAAAAAACCTTCAGAGATGACCACCAGCCGACAACCCCTCCCTTCACCATCCCCGCCGGCTAACCACCTCCTCCACCCTTCTTCTACACACACGGGCACATAACAGAGAAAACAACAACGACCAACCCAAAGCTATCATCATCTCTGCCGGCTGCCGCTTCACCCACACTTCATCACTATCACGAATACATCCTCAAACAAGTCGTGAAACTCGTGTAACAACAACTCATGGAGTTGCGGAGTTTTATTCACAAACTCTCATGAAAATCACATCAAAACCATCTTCAACAGCTTTTGTTTCCACCTGTTCGAAAGCTCCGGTCGAGGTCGCATGTTCGAGGTATCTCGTTAGAGTGTTCTTCCGGTCAGGTCCTCGTTCATGTTCATACGCCGACGCTGTTTCAGATCTGACTTCGAAGCTGTCAAATAATTGAATTTCAGATTCTATTTGAGGTTTATTTTTATTTCTCAATTGTTTTCACTTAAGGTCATGTAATTTTTATGTTTCGATAGCCTGGTTAATCAGTCTGTGTTCTGTTTTGGTTGATCGTCTGAATTATTGTTTCATTCCTCTGTTTTGGTATGTGTCGTACTAGTATTTGGTTTTCTCAGTTTTGTTTTGCTGATTGTTGTTTGCATATGGTGGGGTTTAATCTTCTTGGATAGAGCAACTTCTCAACTTTGAAGCTAGCAGAAGAATAAGAAAAGGAAAAAATATATGTGAATATCAGTACCTAATAAACATTGAGCAGTTAAGTCTTGCTATAGTTGCAATTGCAAATCTCTTTCCCATACACATATGCTAAAGCAAGATAGGGGAATATAGTGCACAATAAACAAACATTACATGCTGGAGTTTTCGATTAATTTTTTGTCTTGAAAAATGAATATAGACTTTTGATATATATAGCTATAGTTAGTCACAGAATGTTTGTTAGCTTTTTCTTTTCTCGTTTTTGTCAGTGAATATTATTGGGATTGGAAATTGTTAGCCGGCCTTTGTCCATTACTTCTTTTGCATGACAATTATGGGTTCAGGAGTTAAGACCTAAGTATGCGTTCGCGCAACTTTGGCTTTTTTTTTAATTAAATAATTATGGGTGACAAATTGTGTACACGTACGCGTGACATGATCTAAGCGCAAATTTTCAAATAAAACCAGGTACACGTGCGCGCGATTTTTGCCAAGTTTTTCTTAAATAATTAAGCGTAACAAATTGTGTACACGTACACGTGACACGATTTAAGCGTCGATTTTCAAAATACAATTAAGGCACACGTTCGCGTGACTTTGGCCAAATAATTTTAATTACGGGCTATTAATCAAGTACATGTACGCGTGACAAGATTTTTAGCGCACTAAATAAAACGAGTATACGTACGCGTAACTCGCATTGAGGTAAGTTCTTTACATAAATCAAACAATTAAAAGCGGTAAAAAAATGTAAGCACATAGGTATTAAAATCAATAAGTAAACAATTAAGGAAAAGTTTAATCACTAAGCGACCGTGCTAGAACCACGGAACTCGGGAATGCCTAACACCTTCTCCCGGGTTAACAGAATTCCTTACCCGAATTTCTGGTTCGCATACAATATAAATGGAGTCAAAACTTCCTCGATTTGGGATTCAAAATAAACCGGTGACTTGGGACACCATAAATTATACCAAGTGGCGACTCTGATTAAATAAATAATCCCATGTCGATTATTGTCACTTTATTTGAAAAACTCCCTTATTACCCTTACCGGGTAGTAAAAAGGAGGTGTGACAGCTCTGGCGACTCTGCTGGGGACCGAACCCAGAATCTCTGGTTCGAGGTTCAAGAATTCGGGCTTTTTATGTGGTTTTACTTGGCTTTGATAAATTTTGATATTACTGTGTTTTGTGCGCTGAAGTATGCTAAATGTTATTTATTTACCGCTTTGATATTTATTTGAACTGTATTTAAAATTGTCTTCTTACGCCTCCCTTCTGAGTCTTCTAAAATTGGTGCACACGTTCGCGTGGCCCGCCTTTCATTTAGAGGTCATACAAAGTAAGAAATATGGGGATGGACTAGCCATTAGGTCGGATAGCTTTTCGTGCTACCGGTACGTCGCTCCCACCCCGGCTCGAGTTGTCCGCTCGGGCAGCCAAGGTCTAGAACAAAAACCCAGGTTTAAACCCTAGAATGACAAAACCTCATGCTGGATCCCTAGTAGGGACGAGTATATGCATCATGTGCATTTTGACTTAGGGACTCAATACAGGGGTTGGGTCCGTCTAGGAAAGGTGTATCCGAAACAAAAAGACCATCCTGATGCATCCTACTTGCTATATGTGCATTATTTGTTTCGGTTTGTTGTTGACCGGCTAAGGAAAGAAGAACAATAGAAAAACCAAGAGTGAGGGAGGATGAAAATTTACCAGTTTGGAAAAAACATGATATTTGAAAAATACCTCGGAACTCTGTCGAATTTTCCGGAAAAGAAGGGAGAAAAGGATTTCAAAATATTTGAAAATGAAGAGAAAAGAATTTTAAAATAGTGGTAAATGAGCCAAAATGAGCAAAAAGATTTTCTTTAAACACTTCTTTAGAAAATTCTGAATGAAAAAAAAAAGTTAAAACCAATAATATTTTCTTTCATTTTAGAAGTCTTTCATTCGAAAGGAATATCAAAATAAGAAACAAATTTAGAAGTCTTTTTCCCAAAAATTCAAAAAAAAAGTATTTTTCCTTCTTCTTTATAAGTCTTTCTTTCGGAAATTCGAAAAAATGTCCAAAAAAAAAAAATTATTTCAAAAGAAAAGAAAAGAAAAAGCCAACGAGTTAGGTATGTTATTTACAATATTCCCAATCTTCCTGAACTACGTAATGATCTGATTCATGCGGCGCCATGATACGTAGGCAATCCCCATAGGATTCGATCATAACCATAAAATGAAAAAAAAAGAAAAAAAGAGAGAAAAATCAGAGAGAGAAAGAAAATTAAGAAAATCGAGTGGAAAAAATAATGGCAAAACAAGAGAGGAAAAACAAGTGCAAAATAAGAGGCAACAAAAAATAGTGATTGGGAAAGGTTTTGGAGTGAAAGGAAAAAGAGAGAGAATTGGAAAGAGCAAACGCGAATAGTTAGCTAAAAGTCGGGATGAAGCATGCAGCCGCTCAAATGCATGACTAGAAACTTTAACTGTCTAGGTGCATTTCATCCCAAATGTGCGGTTGCCTATATATTAAATCTTTTAACGCTGACAAGTTTGCTGTAATTAAAGTGAATTCAGGCAGGTGGTTAGTTTGTTTGGCATTCTGGCAACCCACCCGTACAACACCAGGTCTAAAGATAAGTTGAGCATGGATGGCAAAGAACTGGATGCAAGTGTTATTGATCCGTCAAGGGAGGGAGAGGAGTCTGATGTTAATCTGAAAGAGGAGTTATACAAGTTGAAGCACCAAATGGAAAAAATGTACCAAGCATGGACGAAGGGGCATCCACCACCATCATATCTTGCTTTCGTCCAGCCACTAGCCCAACCCCAAGAACCTCCCACTATTGACTCATCTCTGCAATATCAACCAGGCCTCCCCCATTACCACCATTATCAGGGCACCACTTCCCAAACCACACAAGCACCATCAGCCAAACCAGTCCCGTACCCCCCTCCACCAGCTACCCCTATTTTCGTAGCACCCCCGCGTGCTTCACTCCATCGATCCTCCAGTGAGCCATTATTCCATACCCAAGATAACCAATACTATCCTCCAGAGCCTACTTTCAAGGCCGCAGACCATTACTCGTACATTCCTTGTTTCGACCTCAATGTTGAGACTGAGAAACTAACTAAAAACCTAGAGCAAGAGGAGATGTTCAGGAAGGTAAGAAGCCTAGAACAATCGCTCAGAAACATGCAGGGATTGGGAGGCCAGGTGATCGTAGCCTACAAATATTTATGTCTCTTTCCTGATGTTCAACTGCCAGTGGGATTCAAATTGCCTAAATTTGACCTATATAATTGGCATGGAGACCCGGTGGCCCATTTGAGGGGATTCTGCAGTAAAATGAGAGGAGCCAGTGGGAAAGATGAACTACTGATGGCATACTTTAGCCAGAGTCTGAGTGGCGCAGCATTAGAGTGGTACACTCGTCAGGATCACGACAGATGGTACTTGGGATGATTTGGCCCAAGCATTCGCTCGTCATTTCCAATACAACATCGAGATTGTTCCAGACCATTTGTCTTTGACAAAGATTGAGAAGAAGCCTAGTGAAAGTTTCAGAGAATACGGTTTCCGCCGGAGAGAACAAGCGGCAAGAGTTAATCCCCCGATGGAGGAAAACGAAATGGTGGAGTACTTTCTGCAGGCACTGGAGCCTACTTACTTTGGCCATATGATATCGGCCATAGGAAAGTCTTTCAACGAGGTAGTAAAGATGGGTGGCATGGTGGAAGAAGGTCTTAAATCAAGCAAAATCATGAGCTACTCAGCCATCAAAGCAACCACCCAAGCCATTCAGAATGGTATCGGGGGAGTGATTTGAAAGAAGAAGAAATAAGACGTGGCAACAGTTGATTCAGGATCATGGTTTGGACCGAGAGGCCCATCTCCCCATTATACCCAGCCTCGACCCCATCACCAAGCCTACCCCCAAAATCCATATAATCCACCCCAACATAACTTCCAATCATCAGACCCTCAAATTTCTGTCCACCACGCCCAGTCATATACTCAACCTCCCTCTTATTCACAATGGCATGCCCCATCCTCACAAAACACCTACCCAACTCCACAAAATGCTTACCCACCCCAGCAAACCTACCGAAATCCTGTTTGTCCAAGTTTCCGGCCCAAACCAGTATTCAGAACTGAGAGGTTGCAGCGGAAGAAAACTTTCACCCCATTGGGGGAGTCTTACACCAGTTTATTCCAGAGATTGAGACAGTTGGATGTGTTGAGGCCAAACGAGTCGAAACTTCCAAACCCTCCTCCGAAGAATCTGGATTACTCCGTGAGCTGTGCATATTTTTCTGGTACCCCGGGACATGATACAGAGAAGTGTTGGCACCTGAAAAATGCCATCTAGGAACTCATCGACACAAACCAAATTGTAGTCCAAACCTCGGAGGCACCCAACATCAATCAGAACCCATTGCCAACCCATGATCGAGATAGTACACAAGGGGGAACCCAAGAAGCCTTCACAATCCGTCATGATGATTCGGTCTAGTGTGGTCAAGCCAGTCAGAAAACCAACGGTTGAAGGATCAGGGAGAAAATTGAACACGAAAAACGGTGGGCCGTCTGTGGTAATTGAGAAAAGATCCCTAAGTAATGTTGTATCAAAGCAAGATAAGTCAAAAGTGGTCGTGCCAGGGTTGGCGAGTAAGCCTATCATAATTGTGGAGGGTGCTCGTACGGACCCTATAATCATCAAGCCTGTAACCCAGTTACCGGTAGTCAACACCAAGGCTATCCCATGGAACTACGAACGGGTGACAGTGACCTATAAGGTAAAGGAAGTGAAAGAAAAAGTTAATGAGGCACAGGGATTAACTCGTTTGGGGAGATTCTTCGCCCCGGACGAGTTAAGGAAAGCTAAAACATCCAGAGATAACCCAGCCCTAGTAAAGAAAGCAGTCAGCGAAGAAGAAGCGGAGGAGTTTTTGTGAAAAATGAAGGTACAAGATTACTCCATCGTAGAGCAGTTGAGAAAGACGCCCGCTCAGATTTCCCTGCTATCATTGTTGATCCATTCAGACGAGCATCGTCGGGCCCTGATGAAAATTCTCAACGAGGCTCATGTCCCTGACAAAAGCTCAGTGAACCATCTGGAAAAGATCGCCAACAAAATATTTGAAGTAGACAGGTTACCTTCTCTGATGACGAGCTGCCCGCGGAAGATACTGAACACAACAAAGCTCTCTATCTTACGATGAAATGTGAAGATTCCGTGGTCGCCAGGGTATTAGTTGAAAATGGATCCAGTGCAAACATTTTCCCTCTCTCTACTCTGAACAAGTTAAAAGTTGATGATGAGAGGATTCACAAGAACAACATATGCGTCCGAGGTTTGACGGTGGAGGAAAAGACTCGGTTGGTGATATAGTGCTTGAGATGACGATAGGACCGGTGGAGTTCACCATGGAATTCCAGGTATTGGACGTGGCCGTCTTTGACAATTTACTGTTAGGTCGGCCGTGGATACACGCCGCCAAAGCAGTCCCGTCCTCTTTGCACCAGATGGTCATGTTCGAGTGGGACAGACAGGAGATCGTCGTGAATGGTGAGGAGAATTTGTGTGCTCACAGTGATGCCTATGTCCCGTTTACTGAGGCCGAAGATGACAAAGGGCCTTGGGTCTATCAAGTTTCTGAAACATTGCCGGTCGAGAAGATTTCGGAAGGGAAGTGTGTTCCAACTCCGAGGATAGCTTCTGCATCCGTCATGGTGGCCTCTAAAATGTTGAAAAATAGCTTTGTGCCAGGTAAAGGTTTGGGTGCATCCTTGCAGGGTATCGTACAACCGGTGTCCCTCTTTGAGAATTTGGGTACGTTTGGTCTTGGATTCAAACCCACAACGGCAGAAGTGAAAAGGGATAAAAGGGTGAAACAGAAGGCGTGGGCACTTCTGAAGCCTATCCCGCGTCTCTCTAGGTCTTTTGTTAAGCCCGGCGCCAGGAAACGCACAGTGTCAACAGTTCCAAATCCTATGGTTGACGTTGATGAGGAATTAATTGAAAGGTTCCAGAGGTTGTTTGATGATGTGAACATGGTAGAAGTCGAAGGACAGTCCAGCAAAGCAGACGTGTCGTTCGTCGGGCCGAATGTAAAGCTTAACAATTGGAAGGCAACTCCTCTCCCTACTCGGAAGGAGTCTTGGTTGTTTGTTTTGGTTTCCTTTTTATCTGGGTTATTCCGGGGTTGTCACCTAGATTTTTATTTTTTCGTTTGCTGATGTACAAACTCTGTTATCCTTTATTTTCAATGAAATGCCATTTCCCTTTTCCATCTTTCCTGATAGTTCATATTTTTGTTTTCTTTACTTTTTGTACAGTTCTTTTTATGTTGGTTTCAATGACATGACATGCATGAGGAATCTTCAGCCCAGTCTTAAAATTCAATCCAATTCTGAAATAATAATCCAAGAAATAGAGTGTGATGATGGAACAAAATATGATGAGGATGAGGTATTTGAGGAAATTAGTAAGGAATTAAATCATTTTGAAGAAAAACCCAAGCGTAATCTGAATGAAACAGAAGCAATCAATTTAGGAGATCCAGATAATGTCAGAGAAACCAATATAAGTGTCCATCTTGAGCCACAAATCAGGGAAGAATTAATCAAAGCATTGTTTGAATATAAGGATATTTTTGCATGGTCGTATGATGACATGCCAGGTTTGAGTACCGATTTGGTTGTCCACAAGCTGCCAATTGACCCAGCATTCCCTCCCATCAAGCAGAAGCTGAGAAAGTTTAAAACTGACATGAGTGTGAAGATTAAGGAAGAAATCACGAAACAGTTAGACGCAAAGGCCATTCGAGTTACGCGATATCCTACTTGGCTAGCTAATGTTGTGCCAGTGCCGAAGAAAGACGGCAAGACCAGGGTGTGCGTTGATTACCGTGATCCCAACAAAGCCAGTCCAAAAGATAATTTTCCATTGCCAAATATCCACATTCTGATTGACAACTGTGCCATTGGGTCTTTTGTGGATTGCTATGCGAGATACCACCAGATTTTGATGGATGAGGAGGATGCAGAAAAGACAGCATTCATAACTCCATGGGGAACTTATTGCTACCGGGTAATGCCATTTGGTTTAAAAAATGCTGGGGAAACCTACATGAGGGCAATGACTACTGTGTTCCATGACATGATACACAAGGAGATAGAGGTTTACGTGGATGATGTGATCATAAAGTCAAAGCAACAGGCCGACCACGTCGGAGATTTGAGAAAGTTTTTCCAAAAGCTCCGCAGGTACAATCTTAAGCTTAACCCTGCCAAGTGCACATTTGGTGTTGCATCCGGAAAGCTGTTGGGATTTATAGTCAGTCGTCAAGGTATTGAGTTGGACCCATCAAAGATCAAAGCTATCCAAGAGTTGCCACTTCCAAGGAACAAGACTGAGGTGATGAGTTTGCTCGGGCGTTTAAACTACATCAGCAGGTTCATTGCTCAACTCACGACAACTTGCGAGCCCATCTTTATGTTGCTGAAGAAGGATGCTGCGGTCAAATGGACTGATGAGTGCCAGGAGGCATTCGACAAAATCAAGGGGTACTTGTCAAACCCACCTGTGTTGGTCCCGTCGGAACCCGGGAGGCCTTTAATCCTTTATCTGAGGGTCTTGGACAAATTGTTTGGCTGTGTGTTAGGTCAACATGACATCCCAGGCAGGAAGGAGCAAGCCATCTATTATCTCAGCAAGAAATGCACCTCCTATGAGGTTAATTACACTCCCCTTGAGACGACATGTTGCGCCCTGACTTGGGTGGCACAAAAGTTGAAGCATTATCTGTCGTCCTACACTACTTACCTCATCTCTCGCCTGGATCCTCTAGAGTATATATTTCAGAAGCCTATGCCCACAGGAAGACTTGCGAAGTGGCAGATTTTGCTCACAGAGTTTGACATTGTCTATGTGACGCAGACCGTGATGAAAGCCCAAGCATTGGCCGATCATTTGGCCGAGAACCTGGTCGACGAAGAGTATGAACCATTGCGAACTTATTTTTTGGATGAAGAGGTGATGCATATTGATGAGGTGGAGCAGGTTGGAGGACATGGCTGGAAACTTTTCTTTGATGGAGCCGCTAACATGAAAGGTGTCGGAATAGGGGCAGTACTCATATCGGAAACAGGGCATCACTACCCTGTAACAGCCCAGCTTCGTTTCTATTGTACCAACAACATGGCTGAGTACGAGGCATGCATTTTGGGATTGAGGTTAGCTGTAGACATGGGAGTCTAGGAAGTTTTGGTCTTAGGAGACTCGGACCTCCTGGTGCACCAGATTCAAGGAGAATGTGAGACACGAGATTTAAAGATCATACCGTATTGACAATGTTTGCATGATCTTTGTTAGCGGTTTCGGTCAATAGAGTTCAGGCATATTCCAAGGATCCATAATGAGGTTGCCGATGCTTTGGCTACCTTGGCGTCAATGTTGAACCACCCGGACAAAGCTTATGTCGACCCTCTGCATATTCAAGTTAGGGACCAACATGCTTACTTTAATGTGATTGAAGAGGAACTCGATGGTGAACCATGGTTCCATGACATTAGGGAGTACATCAGGATGGGGGTATATCCGGTTCAAGCCACAGGTGATCAAAAGAGAACAATTCGACGTTTGGCTAGTGGATTTTTCTTGAGCGGGGGGTTTTTGTACAAAAGAACTCCAGATCTTTGGCTATTTAGATGCATCGATGCTAAGCAAGCCACGACTATCATGACCGAGGTACATTCCAGAGTTTGCGGGCCGCATTTGAGTGGGTATGTTCTGGAAAAGAAGATTCATCGAGCAGGGTATTATTGGCTCACCATGGAACGAGATTGCATCAGATTCGTGCGCAGGTGTCATCAATGCCAGGTACATGGAGACTTGATTCACTCTACACCATCTGAGTTGCACACAATGTCCGCACCGTGGCCCTTTGTTGCTTGGGGCATGGATGTCATTGAACCAATTGAGCCCGCGGCGTCAAACGGGCACATGTTCATTCTGGTGACCATTGACTATTTCACTAAGTGGGTCGAAGCTAAAACTTTCAAATCTGTGACCAAGAAGGCAGTGGTCGACCTTGTTCATTCAAATATTATTTGTCGGTTCGGAATCCCCAAAGTAATCATCATAGACAATGGTATTAATATTAACAGTCATTTGATGAAAGAAGTGTGCATACAGTTCAAGATTACGCATCGAAATTCCACTCCGTATCGCCCCAAGGCAAATGGAGCTGTTGAGGCAGCCAACAAGAACATAAAGAAAATACTTCGGAAAATGGTGCATGGTTCCAGGAAATGGCATGAGAAGTTGCCTTTTGCTTTGTTAGGTTATCACACTACTGTTCGCACTTTAGTAGGTGCAACTCCTTATTCATTGGTATACGGTACCGAAGCAGTGATACCCGCGGAAGTTGAAATTCCATCTCTTCGGATTGTTGCTGAAGCCGAAATCGATGATGATGAATGGGTCAAAGCCCGTTTGGAGCAATTGAGTCTGATTGATGAAAAATGACTGGCAGCAGTGTGTCATGGCCAGTTGTATCAAAAGATAATGGCAAGGGCATACAACAAAAAGGTGCGTCCCGGGAAATTTGAGGTAGGTCAGCAAGTATTGAAACGCCTCCTTCCACATCAGGCTGAAGCAAAAGGCAAGTTCGCCCCAAATTGGCAAGGGTCGTTCATCGTAACGAGAGTGTTGTCCAATGGTGCTTTGTATTTAACAGATACATAAGGCAAATGTGTAGATAGGGCCATCAATTCTGATGCAGTCAAAAGATATTATGTATGATTTCTCCGGTTTAAATTGTGTTTGTTTGTACTTGGCATGTTTGAAGATTGGAATTACGAAGGCATTTTATTCTGCTATCTAAACACTTCACCCTTTGTTACCCCTTTGAGCATTATTTATTTTCTTTCATACCCTTCTTTTGGAATTAGTAGAAAAGTTCAAAAACATGGACACAAAAGTTAAATAAAGAAAGAAACGAAGAAAGAAAAAGAAAGAAAGAAAGAAAGAAAAAAAAAAAAAAAGAGAAAGAAGAGAAAAGTAACAACAACAAAGCAATTCTTCATGAACTACGTTCGACCTGATTCCTTTTAAGGATACGTAGGCAGCCTCACGGTATGGTCCCGTCCAAATAAAAATGCAAAAAGCCCCCAGGCAAAGAAACTGGGGCAGAAGTTGTGGCTATATAAAAGAGCTGATTCCAAAGGTTGTAATTGCTAACCCACTCAATTTGTTTTGAGCCTTTATCCTTTCTTTCTAACCCCATCAAAATAAAAATTCAAAAGCCCCAAGCAAAGAAACTGGGGCAGAAGTTGTGGCTATATGAAAGAGCTGATTCCAAAAGTTGTAATTTCTAACCCACTCAATTTGTTTTGAGCCTTTATCCTTTCTTTCTAACCCCATCCAAAAGCTTGCATTACGGTCCAAAGAAAGACCTTCCAACCAATGTTTGAGAGTGCCAAGTCAAGCGAGGCGGAGATATTATTCACACCAGGGGCAACACTCCGTGCCGTACAAAGGAAAACAAATAAACGAGAGAGTCTTATTGGTAAAAACCCTCAGGGGCACCGTAAGGCGATGGTAAGCTGAGAGAAATTAAAATGACAGAGTCTTATCGGTGAAAACCTTCACGGGCACCGTAGGGCGGCAGTGAGTTGAGAGATGAACAAATGAGAGAGGTCTGTTGGTGAAAACCTTTCAAGGCACCGCAAACCGAACAAGGTTAGCAACTTGGGGAAGAGATTGGGTTATGGAGGTCCCGGGCATGAGATATGACAACTGAAAGTTGATTGGTTGAACATGCTGGGCTGATTAATCCGAAATGCATGTCATGATCATTGGTGCCAGTTGCCTCACCCAGATAAGTCTTTTTTCCTTTTTCTCCCACAAATAGTCATCTTGTTTCGAATTTTCTTCTTTATTCCTAATTCTCCAAGTCATTGCATTTAATTTCTTTTGGGATTATTTTCTTTAAGGATTTACCAATGTCAGCAATGTTTAAGCAAGTAAAAGAAGGATTTCAAAGCTTACTACCAACTTCCGAATATGCACGAAGCAAAGTGCGGTCAAAGCATACCAAAAATAGCACAATGCAAAAAATGGAAATAAGGTGTTAGTGAAAGCTCAAGTGGTCGAGTGGTTTGTGAATGTTGTGGAAGATGCAGAGGTTCAAATGGGAAGGGCAGAAATGTAAAACAACGGTTTGAGCAAAGGTCATTTGGGTCTTTAAAGGTCATATTATTGAAATTCAGCCAGAAAGTCAAACAAATTCTTGGCCAAGTTCAAAGCAGCCAGTTAGAACAAAGCGCAGCAGTGGGAAGTCCATCCTCAGCAAGAATGCCACAAACTAACCACCACATTTATCAAACTGATAAAGTTTTCTTTGATTGAAACAGGGGCCAGAAATTTTTTCTAATTTGCAGGGACCCTCCATGAGGAAAGCATGATTCCGGGGCAAGGAATTTTGTCTTTTCTACAGAGATCCTCCAAGAAGAGAGCTTGGCTCAGGTAATTACATTCTATGTTCTCATGACCCTCCTGGATAATGGGATTTGATTTCAAATTTTCAAGGATTAATTTTAAACTCTCAGGACCTTCCTAGATAATGGGATTTAGTTTTCAAGTTCTCAGGACCCGCCTGGATAATGGGATTTAAATTGAAGTTCTCAGGACCCTCCTGGACAATGGGACTTAGTTAAAATTCAAAACATCCATGAGTAACAAGATCTAGCATAAGCTCTACTTTGAGGAAATATAGTTGGCTTTAAAGTTTTCATTCTTAAGATGAGATTCAATTTGAAAATTTTAGGACCATTCTGGATAATGGGATTTAGTTTAAATTCTTAGAGATTTTGGGTAACATGATTCGATTAACATTCACAGGTGTGCCCAGATACCAAACTGGGGCAGAAAGTTTCTTTGTTTGTCTGTTTGTTGTAATCAGGCACCCACCTGGAGAACCAGGGAATACAGTTTCAAGTTGTGGAAATCAGGCGCCCACCTGGAGAACAAGGGAATACAGTTAAAGTTTTTGGAAATCAGGCGCCCACCTGGAGAACAAGGGAATACAATTCATGTTTTGGTAATCAGGCGCCCACCTGGAGAACAAGGGAATACAGTTCATGTTTTGGTAATCAGGCGCCCATCTGGAGAACAAGGGAATACAGTTCAAGTTTTTTTGCAATCAGGCGCCCACCTAGAGAACAAGGGAATACAATTTAAAGTTTTTGGCAATCAGGCGCCCACCTGGAGAACAAGGGAATACAATTCAAGTTTAGGCAATCAGGCGCCCACCTGGAGAACAAGGGATTAGAGTTCGAGTTTTGGAAATCAGGCGTCCACCTGGAGAACAAGGGAGTACAGTTTCAAGTTTTTGCAATCAGGCGCTCATCTGGAGAACAAGGGAATACAATTCAAGTTTTGGTAATCAGGCGCCCACTTGGAGAACAAGGGAATACAGTTCGAGTTTCGGCAATCAGGCGCCCACCTGGAGAACAAGGGAATACAATTCAAGTTTTGGCAATCAGGCGCCCACCTGGAGAACAAAGGGATACAATTTCAAGTTGTGGAAATCAAGCGCCCACCTGGAGAACAAGGGAATACAGTTCAAGTTTTTGACAATCGAAAGCTCATCTGGAGAACAATGAAATACAATCCAAATTTTGGCAATCAGGCGCCCACCTGGAGAACAAGGGAATACAGTTTCAAGTTTTGGAAATCATGCGCCCACCTGGAGAACAAGGGAATACAGTTTCAAGTTTTGGCAATCAGGCGCCCCTTGGAGAACAAGGGAATGCAGTCTAAGTCTCAGCAGCCAGACACCCACCTGGAAAAAAAGGGAGCCCATTTCAGAATTCAATTCAGGTTAGCAGTAACAGAAGCTCGCGGCATGAATGCGAGTCGACAATCCGAGATGACTAACAGAATGTGGTCTCAATCCAGAATAAAAGAAGAAAAGAAAAATCATCCAAAATGCAGAAGCGAAGACAAGATATGGATTGCTCAAGACATGACTGAGTCACGAGCATGGCATATCCGGTTTTTCTCCAAAGAAGCGGTGGAAAAATAAATTAGCACCTGCAACTAACAAGCGCCAAGGTTCAAATTTAAAGTCTGCATGAAGACTATTCAAGACTCAAGATCAAGCTTCAGAAGATTTATAGATAGGAATCTTGCAACTCATAGTTGGCAGGTTTAGTTAGTCTTTTTTCATTTTTGATTTTGATGTAATAACACGGCCGCGGACCGGAACCTCGACGGAACGGAACCTCGATCGGCTTTTTCACCTCGGTATACTCCATCATTCTTCCTACCTCTAAACTACACGTGTCCAGATTCCTTTATAGCCAATGATATGTAGGCAGCTCAGATACCAGGGCTCAATCACATTCTCCTTTTCTTTAAGTTTTTTGTCTCTCTAAATAAGGGTCGGGTCAAAAATCCCGTCTAATCGTTCTTTGTCTGAAAACTCTTCGTGTTTCCAGTCAAAGAGGGGCAGCTGTAGACGCGTAATTTTTGACCCTCCAAGAGATGTTATACATTTTAGCGTTTAATATTTAGTTTAGGCCTAATATCGTCATTTTAGCTAGTTTTAGCTCTTTTACTTTATTTTAAGTACAACAATTAAAAAAAATACAAAAATGAGTATATTTTAATATTTAATTAATTAAGTTTTAATTAATATTTTTAGAATTATAAATTTTGCATCATTTTAAAAGGAAGAGTAAGTTTTTGGGTTGTAAAGTCCATATATGGTCTTTGGCCCAATTTCAAAAGCCCAATAAAATCCTAACCCTAATTCCACTGCCTATACAATCTTCTACAACCATCAGCACTCTAGACAAGAGATCCCCACAGGAGGATCCCCAGCCGTCTCCCTCATCAAACAAGCAGCCGCCGAATCTACTCCCTTCTCTCCACCTGCCGCACCACCACAACACACACCCTTACACCCATATCCATAACCTGACCCCCATCTCCTAAACAAGACACCCATTAGCACACAATCGAAGGGACCCCAAGCTATCATCTCCTACAAAAAACCTTCAGAGAAGACCACCAACCGCCAGCCCCTCCCTTCACCATCCCCCCCGGCCAACCACCTCCTCCACCCTTCTTCTACACACACAGGCACATAACAGAGAAAACAACATTGACCAACCCAAAGCTATCATCATCTTTGCCGGCTGCCGCTTCACCCACACCTCATCTCTACAACAACTATAACAACAAATTACAACTATACCAGGTACATGGAGTTGCGGAGTTTCATTCACAAACTCTCATGAAAATCACCTCAAAACCATCTTCAACAACTGTTGTTTCCACCTGTTCGAAAGCTCCGGTCGAGGTCGCCTGTTCGAGGTATCTCATTAGAGTGTTCTTCCGGTCAGGTCCTCGTTCATGTTCATACGCCGACGCTGTTTCAGATCTGACTTCGAAGCTGTCAAATAATTGAATTTCTGATTCTATTTGATGTTTATTTTTATTTCTCAACTGTTTTCACTTAAGGTCATGTTATTATTTTGTTTCGATAGCCTGGTTAATCAGTCCGTGTTATGTTTTGGTTGATCGTATGAATTATTGTTCCTCTGTTTTGGTATGTGTCGTACTAGTATTTGGTTTTCTCAGTTTTGTTTTGCTGATTGTTGTTTGCATATGGTGGGGTTTAATCTTCTTGGATAGAGCAACTTCTCAACTTTGAAGCTAGCAGAAGAATAAGAAAAGGAAAAAATATATGTGAATATCTTTGTCTTTCTGTACATAATAAACATTGAGCAGTTAAGTCTTGCTATAGTTGCAACTGCAAATCTCTTTCCCATACATATATGCTAAAGCAAGATAGGGGAATATAGTGCACAATAAACAAACATGACATGCTGGAGTTTTCGATTAATTTTTTGTCTTGAAAAATGAATATAGACTTTTGATATATATAGCTATAGTTAGTCACAAAATGTTTGTTAGCTTTCTTTTCTCGTTTTTGGTCAGTGAATATTATTGGGATTGGAAATTGTTAGCCGGCCTTTGTCCATTACTTCTTTTGCATGACAATTATGGGTTCAGGAGTTAAGACCTAAGTATGCGTTCGCGCAACTTTGGCTTTTTTTTTTTATTAAATAATTATGGGTGACAAATTGTGTACACGTACGCGTGACATGATTTAAGAGCAAATTTTCAAATAAAACCAGGTACGCGTGCGCGCGATTTTTGCCAAGTTTTTCTTAAATAATTAAGCGTAACAAATTGTGTACACGTACACGTGACACGATTTAAGCGTCGATTTTCAAAATAAAATTAAGGCACACGTTCGCGTGACTTTGGCCAAATAATTTTAATTAAGGGCTATTAATCAAGTACATGTACGCGTGACAAGATTGTTAGCGCACTAAATAAAACGAGTATACGTACGCGTAACTCGCATTGAGGTAAGTTCTTTACATAAATCAAACAATTAAAAGCGGTAAAAACGGAAGCACATAGGTATTAAAATCAGTAAGTAAACAATTTAGGAAAAGTTTAATCACTAAGCGACCGTGCTAGAACCACGGAACTCGGGAATGCCTAACACCTACTACCGGGTTAACAGAATTCCTTACCCGAATTTCTGGTTCGCAGACAATATAAACAGAGTCAAAACATCCTCGATTTGGGATTCAAAATAAACCGGTGACTTGGGACACCATAAATTATCCCAAGTGGCGACTCTGATTAAATAACTAATCCCAAGTCGATTACTGTCACTTTAATTGGAAAAACTCCCTTATTACCCTTACCGGGTAGTAAAAAGGAGGTGTGATAGCTCTGGCGTCTCTGCTGGGGACCGAACCCAGAATCTCTGGTTCAGAGTTCAAGAATTCGGGCTTTTTATGTGGTTTTACTTGGATTTGGTAAATTGTGATATTATTGTGTTTTGTGCACTGAAGTATGCTAAATGTTATTTATTTACTGCTTTGATATTTATTTGAACTGTATTTAAAATTGTCTTCTTACGCTTCCCTTCTGAGTCTTCTAAAATTGGTGCACACGTTCGCGTGGACCGCCTTTCTGTTAGAGGTCATACCAAGTAAGAAATACGGGGATGGACTAGCCACTAGGTCGGATAGCCTTTCGTGCTACCGGTACGTCGCTCCCACCCCGGCTCGAGTTGTCCGCTCGGGCAGCCAAGGTCCAGAAAAAAACCCTAGGTTTAAACCCTAGAATGACAAAACCTCATGCTGGATCCCTAGTAGTGACGAGTATCTGCATCATGTGCATTTTAACTTAGGGACTCAACACAGGGGTTGGGTCCGTCTAGGACAGGTGTACCCGAAACAAAAAGACCATCCGGATGCATCCTACTTGCTATATGTGCATTATTTGTCTCGGTTTGTTATTGACCGGCTAAGGAAAGAAGAACAATAGAAAAACCAAGAGTGAGGGAGGATGAAAATTTACCAGTTTGGAAAAAACCTGATATTTGAAAAATACCTCGGAACTCTGTCGAATTTTCCGGAAAAGAAGGGAGAAAAGGATTTCAAAATATTTGAAAATGAAGAGAAAAGAATTTCAAAATAGTGGTAAATGAGCCAAAATGAGCAAAAAGATTTTCTTTAAAAGCTTCTTTAGAAAAGTCTGAATAAAAAAAAAAGTTAAAACCAATAATATTTTCTTTCATTTTAGAAGTCTTTCATTCGAAAGGAAAATCAAAATAAGAAAAAAATTTAGAAGTCTTTTTCCCAAAACATCAAAAAAAAATCAAAATTCAAAAAAAAATATTTTTCCTTCTTATTTATAAGTCTTTCTTTCGGAAATTCGAAAAAATGTCCAAAAAAAATTAATTTCAAAAGAAAAGAAAAGAAAAAGCCAACGAGTTAGGTATGTTATTTACAATATTCTCAATCTTCCTGAACTACGTAATGATCTGATTCATGCGGCGCCATGATACGTAGGCAATCCCCATAGAATTCGATCATAACCATAAAATGAAAAAAAAAGGAAAAAAGAGAGAAAAATCAGAGAGAAAGAAAATTAAGAAAATCGAGTGGAAAAATTAATGGCAAAACAAGAGAGAAAAAAACAAGTGTAAAATAAGAGGCAACAAAAAATAGTGATTGGGAAAGGTTTTGGAGTGAAAGGAAAAAGAGAGAGAATTGGAAAGCGCAAACGCGAATAGTTAGCTAAAAGCCGGGATGAAGGATGCAGCCGCTCAAATGCATGACTAGAAACTTTAACTGTCTAGGTGCATTGCATCCCAAATGTGCGGTTTCCTATATATTAAATCTTTTAACGCTGACAAGTTTGCTGTAATTAAAGTGAATTCAGGCAGGTGGTTAGTTTGTTTGGCATTCTGGCAACCCACCAGTACAACACCAGGTCTAAAGATAAGTTGACACGATTTAAGCGTCGATTTTCAAAATAAAATTAAGGCACACGTTCGCGTGACTTTGGCCAAATAATTTTAATTAAGGGCTATTAATCAAGTACATGTACGTGTGACAAGATTTTTAGCGCACTAAATAAAATGAGTATACGTACGCGTAACTCGCATTGAGGTAAGTTCTTTACATAAATCAAACAATTAAAAGCGGTAAAAACATAAGCACATAGGTATTAAAATCAGTAAGTAAACAATTTAGGAAAAGTTTAATCACTAAGCGACCGTGCTAGAACCACAGAACTCGGGAATGCCTAACACCTTCTCCCGGGTTAACAAAATTTCTTACCCGGATTTGTGGTTCGCAGACAATATAAACAGAGTCAAAACATCCTCGATTTGGGATTCAAAATAAACTGGTGACTTGGGACATCATTAATTATCCCAAGTGGCGACTCTGATTAAATAAATAATCCCATGGCGATTATTGTCACTTTAATTGGAAAAACTCCCTTATTACCCTTACCGGGTAGTAAAAAGGAGGTGTGACATCAAGAACTAGCCTAGACCCACTACATCTACAGAGATTAGGAGCTTCTTGGGTTTGGCGGGTTACTACCGTTGTTTTGTGAAGGGGTTTTCATCCATAGCAGCCTCGATGACTAAATTGACTCAGAAAGGTGCCCCATTTAAATGGTCAGACGAGTGCAAAGCGAGATTTCAGAAGCTCAAGACAGCCTTGACTTCACCACCGGTGTTGGTGTTACCATCATGTTCAGGTTCTTTCATAGTGTATTGTGATGCTTCCCGAGTTGGACTTGGTGCAATATTGATGTAGGATGGTAGGGTGATTGCATATGCATCTCGGCAGCTGAAAGTCCATGAGAAGAATTATCACTTTCATGACTTAGAGTTGGCAGCCATTGTTCATGCATTAAAAATTTGGAGGCACTATCTCTATGGAGTGTCGTGTGACGTTTTCACTGACCATCACAATCTCCAGCACTTATTCAAGCAAAAGGATCTTAATTCTAGGTAGAAGAGATGGTTAGAGTTACTGAAGGATTATGATGTCACTATATTGTATCACACAGGGAAGGCTAACGTGGTGGCCGATGCACTGAGTAGAAAGGCGGTGAGTATGGGCAGCCTTTCGTATATTCTAGTCAGTGAGAGACCATTAGCTTCAGACATTCAGACATTGGCTAATCAATTCGTGAGGTTTGATATTTATCCCAGCAGTATTCTAGCTTGTACAGTCGCTCGGTCTTCTCTAATTGAGCGTATCCGAGAGCGGTAGGATGATGACACGCATTTGATGGTTCTTAGGGACACAGTTCGACGCGGTGGTGCCAAGCAGGTTACAGTGGGAGATGACGATGTTTTGAGGATGCGGGGTCGTATATGTGTGCCTAATGTTGATGGCCTTCGTGAGTTGATCCTTGAGGAGGCTCACAATTCTAAGCATTTGATTCACCTAGGTGCAGCCAAAATGTACCAGGATTTGAGGCAGCATTATTGGTAGAGAGGGATGAAAAAGGACATTGTCGTGTATGTGGCTCGTTGCTTAAATTGTTAGCAGGTAAAATATGAGCATCAAAGACCAGGTGGTTTGCTTCAATAGATAGATATTCCTGAGTGGAAGTAGGAGCGTATTACTATGGACTTCGTTGTTGCACTCCCACGGACTCAGAGAAAATTTCACGCAGTTTGGGTTATTGTTGATAGGCTGACTAAATCAGCACATTTCACTCATGTGGCAAGTACTTATTCTTCGGAGAGGTTGGAAGAGAAATATATTCGAGAGATTGTTCACCTTCATGGTGTGCCCGTGTCTATCATTTCTGATCGCGGTACGCAGTTCACTTCGTACTTTTGGAGGGCAGTTCAGCTTGAGTTGGGTACCCGAGTGGAGTTGAGCACGACATTTTATCCTAAGACTGACGGGCAGTCCGAGCGTACCATTCAGATTTTGGAGGATATGCTTCGCGCTTGTATTATTGACTTTGGAGGTTCATGGGATCGGTTTTTGTCGTTAGCGGAGGAGTTTGCTTATAATAATAGCTATCAATCGAGCATCCAGATGGCACCTTATGAGGCATTATATGGTAGATGGTGCAGATCGCCAGTTGGATGGTTTGAGTCGGGAGAGGATCGGTTACTAGGTACAACCTTAGTTTAGGAGGCCTTAGACAAGGTCAAGATTATTCAGTAGAGACTTCGCACAACTTAGTCAAGGCAAACGAGTTATGTCGATCGTATGGTTAGTGATGTGGCATTCATGGTTGGAGAGAGGGTATTTCTTTGTGTATCGCCCATGAATGGGTGTTATGAGATTTGGGAAGAAGGGTAAGTTGAGACCTAGGTATATCGTGCCATTTGAGATTCTTGATAGAGTGGGGGAGGTAGCTTAAATACTTGCGTTACCTCCAGGGTTTTCCTCAGTTCATCTGGTATTCCACGTGTCTATGCTCCGGAAATATCATGGTGACCTATCCCACGTGTTAGATTTCAGCTCTGTCCAATTGCACAAAGACTTGACTTATGAGGAGGACATGGTAGCCATTTTAGACCAGTAGGTTCGTCAGTTGAGGTCTAAGAGTTGTCCTTCAGTCCGAGTGCAGTGGAAAGGCCAGCCCATTGGGGCAGCTACTTAGAAGTTCGAGTCGGACATGCAGAGTAGATATCCACACTTGTTCGCCAATATAAACGTTTGTTTTAGAGGTGGAGATTGTGATGACCCAAGGGGTCATTTTGTGAAATTAGACCTAATTCTAGGCTTACTAGCCATAAAAAGACAAATTTTAAATACCTCAATTTGCGTGCGCAGTCCGGGCGTGAAACAAGAAATCTTTTATGTGAAAATATGAGAAATAGTAATATTCTAGAGTTAAAATTTGAGTATAGTTGACTTTGGTCAACATTTTTAGCAAACAGACCCGAATCTGTGTTCCGACAATCCTGGGAGGTCCGCAGTAAAATATGGGACTTGCGCGTATGCACGGAAATGAATTCCGAAGTCCCAAGCCTTAGAAATCAATTTTTGAAAGAAATTGTTTTGCTGAATTATTAAAGAAATAAAGAAAAGAATTAATATTTGAAACCATTAGTATCTGGCCCGTATTTTGGTTCCGGAGCCCGATAAAGATTTGTTCTAGTATTTAAATGCGAACTACGAAATTTGGTGAAAATTGGAGTTTATTTGACGTGATTCGGACGTCGGGTTGAGAAACAATGAACTTTAAGTGTTCTTGAGAAAAAATGATGAGTTTTGAGGTTTAATTCATAGTTTTACATGTTATTGTCATGATTTGATCGCACGAGCAAGTCAGTATGATGTTTTTAGACTTGCGTGCATATTTGGTTTAGAGCCCCGAGGACTTGGGTGAGTTTCGGATAGGGCACGAGATGTTTTACACTTGAAATTCTCTGTTGTTTTTGCTGTTACTGGTGCACCTAGGATTAATGCTATGCGATCGCATAGCCCCCCTCACGCGATCGCATAGTGTTAAGTTTAGGGGTCAACAATTGTGCTATGCGAACGCATAGCTTACCTCGCGAACGCACAACATTACCTGGGCCTGGGGGGAGGGGAGCCCAAATACCCTATGTGAACGCACCTCCCCTATGCGATCGCCAAGGCCAATAAAACCTGACTGATACGCTCAAATATAATAACCTAACAAGGTTGGGGTCGAATCCCACAGGGAATAGGGGTGAAAAGATTACTTTAGTAGTGTGAATCTCGACTTAAATCGTATCTCTATTCCGTTAATGTAACAAGAATGTGGGAATTGATTTTGTAATAATTTAATTGCAATAGTGACAAATATGATTAATTTAAAGTTGTAATTAATATGACTAACTAAACCAAGGTTGTGTCCTCTCAATGAAATGTAATGCTAATGGGTATTAATATGATATATTTCTAATGGAAGGTCCTTAAGATATGAAAATGATTCCTAAATGACTACCCAATATCTCCCAATAGTTGGGTAGTATTTCCTCTTTATGATTTTCCCAAATATAAAAGAGTTGCAATGAAGAGTAATCAATTAATGCTAAATAAAACTCACTTATTCCTAAGAGATTCTATTAAACAAGGTTTAAAGCCTTGAGTCTTTGATATTTACTCCTACCAATCCTAACTCACTTTTCCAAGTTAAGAAAGAATTAATGACACTTGTTAATGTATGCAACCACCAACAATAAATGAAGAATGAGAAGTAAATAAATATCAACCAACCACTATATATATATATATTCAATGTTAAATAGCCAATAACATAACACCCACTTAGGGTCCACAACCTTAGTATTTAAGACTAGATACTCATGCTTAAAGACAAAAAGATGAGAGTATTTAATGTCATAAAGCTAACAAAAATGGAGGAATCTTCACTTCTAAAGCTTCAAAAAGAGAGGAATATTCAAAGTGTATGTTGTAGCTCCAAAACCAGACAAGCCTCACCCACAAAATCCCAATAAATCTATTTATAGTCGGCTAAAACTCGGGGTGAAAAAGGGACAAAATTGCCCTTTCAGGTCAGCTATGCGACCGCATTCATGTCGCATAACAGAAATGCGGATCGCATTCTTCACAAGCCCGTCGCATACTTCAAACCCTAGTTTCCAGGTGCTCGCCGCATTTGTGTTATGTATTACGCATTGGTGATATGCGACTGCATAACTGCATCGCATTTCAGGCTCAGCATCTTCTACAGGGAGTTATGCGATCCATCATGCGGTCCGCAGAGCAGTTATGCAATCACATAATGGACCGCATTTCATTCAATTGGTCTAGCCAAATTAACTATTGAGCTTTACGATGGACCTGAGCAGTATGCGGTCCGCAAGTTGGATATGCGATCTGCGTTGTCAATTATGCGATCGCAGTTTGTCTTTTTCTTATCTTTTTCAAGATTTTTTATCTCTTTTCCATTTCTTAGAATCCTCAAGCCTCATGCACTGCATAACATCAAAATATCATAAGCATGGAAGAAAAATGCCTTTAAAACAAGCCAAAATCCAAGTAATTTGATATTAAATGTGCCGAAATTCTCCGGTACATAAACACCCCCAACTTAAACTCTTGCTTGTCCTCGTGCAACTAAAACGACTCTATCCTAACCTATACTCCAACTACAACACTAGAAACGACAATGACCATGGACAGTGTTAATTGTCGGTACTACAAGCATGCATTTTCATTTTTTTACCCTTCATGAACAGTAACTGTTATTTACAAGGAAACTAATCAACTCGTGAACGTTGAGCCTCAACCAATTTGACAAAATGTTACTCTCAGCTAAGTGCACTTGCATCCGACTTCAAGAACTCAACTACTGTCAAACTTCACAGTTCATGTTCCCTTACCAGAAAAAAGGTCCTAACTCACAATATTTACAATGACAGCAAAAAGGGACATATTTACAAAGACACTCACTCCCACAAAGAGTTTCAAGTGTTACAACACATCATACCATAGGCTTGCCCTTATTTTAATTCGTTGCCTATTTAAGAACATTCAGTTAGAGATCCCACAAGGACTTTTTTAAGCTTGTAATGTAGGCTTAGGGAAGGGTTGGATAATCATTTGGGTATAAGTGACTACACCCTCCTTCAACAATACTCACATTTTTCTCTTTCAGTGCCCTTTGTCTCTTTTTAAACCCCATAGCCCTTATTGGCTCTTAGTTACCAACTTGAACCACCTGACATACCTCTCTAGTCTCTTTTTTTTCTTTAAAGCTCCCTATGTATATATATACAAATAATTTTTTTTTCTTTTTGGAGCTTAAATAATCTCATGCGACTATTTTGAGGTGCAAGTTCTTACACTCAATGTACAACCTTAACAACTTCCACTTTGACACCCCACCCCCAACTTAGGATTTTAGCCTCATTCTCACTGTTCAAGGAGGGATGGGTTCAAAAGAGGGAATTATTTTACAAAATGGGAAAGGTTTGTAATGAGGTGTTCAACAAAAAGGCTAAAGGCTCAAATGGGTAACTAGTGATAATCATGAATACATTGGGTAGCTTGAAAGGCTCACTGGATTTTCCAATATCACAAAGAATGCCTAAGGTAATTTCTCCAACTTAATGTACTTATTATTAGCATCGAAAAACCAATTGGGCAAGTTCTTGATGACATAAGTACACACAAGAATTATTGATACAAAATCTAACACACACGACACATGACTGTTTGGCTCAACATAGTTTAACTCACGAGTTATCGCTTGACAACTACACGCTTTCATCATATTTACATGTATAATTCTAAGTACGCATAGAGTCAAAAAGCGAGCCTCAAGTTCACACATTTGATTTCCTTTTTAACACAAGATTTCTCTCTTTTTTATAACGGAAGGGTATAGGTTATTTACAAACACACATGCTTGAGACTAGACACTTACACCAAATCGGTCAATACATTTTATCCTACTTCCATGGTTCTACTATTACACCCTTGGAAAAGAACCTGGCGAAGAATAACTAAGGGGCATTCATTGCTAATTACTACTGATGACATGCATACTACTATCTACTTGTTTTTTATATATACACACAGATAGCATATGTACGAGGACAACACAAGTTAACGGTCAACAACATAATTATGTACAAGAGTTTACCGATAAACTTGAAAATCACACATAACACAAAGAGAAAACTGATACAATAGGTTGAGGATCACACAAGTTGTCATAAAAGATGTTCATACAAGGCTACCCTTCCACCCCCAACTAAAGAGCATGCATTGCCCTCAATGCATAAGAAATGTAAAACAGAAGTAGGGGATCCCTGGGGCGCACTAAACGCTATGGAAGTCAACAGCCTGCTGGGTGTCAGAGGGGTCAATGACTGCTAGTGGAACTGGGTCTGCCAAAGTCCCAGCTGGAGGTATGACTGCCACTGGTTGAGAGGTATCCAAGTGTCCAGAAGCTGAAGAAGGGTTCTGAGAGCTGCTGGCCCCGCTTGCTGAGAGCGGAATGGATAATGATGTGACTGGAGCAGCTCTGTTAGCTAAGGATCTTTGTATCGCAATCCACACCTGAGCATCCTCTTCCTCCTCTGTAGCTGCGGTGACGGCAACCCCCTTTTCCCTTCTCCCGAGGGATCTCATCATCATCTGACCATGAGTCAATTGCCTCCTCGTCAGTCTCCTCACCCTCGGACACTGTAGAATATCCGAAAGCCTACCTAGAAGGTATAGCATCTGGTGCAGAGGTGGTGGAGGCTGGGAGGCTCCAACAGTCGCAGCTGCCTGGGTTGTTATCAATGTAGTTAAGTCAAGACCTAGCCTAGTCTCAGAGGCGCCCGTTCCCTGCTCTCCTTCCTTGGGCAGGAAGGAAAATAAATCATACTCCAGATTCTGCAGCTTGTGGAGCTCAGGCTTCAGAGTAGTCACATCAGCTCGGAGCGTTGGCAGGTCTCCAACCTCACCATGCTAAATCTTCTCTATCGTGGTCTCAAGCCCCTTTAGGAGACCTTCGTAAGATATGTGTTGCTGCTGTAGGGTCGTCACTAATGCCTGAATGGGGGTTAGGGCTTGCCTGATAAGTATAGGGAGGTCCTTCAGAAGCTTGTATACCTTAGAACTGGTGTGATGAGCTAGGAGACCAAGCCTCGAAAGGAATGACATTGAAGCAAGTGGCTGAGCACTGGTCTGAGGGGTACGCTGTGGAGCAGCAGTGGATGTCTCTGCGGTCTGAGGTGCAATAGGATTATGGGAGTCGAAGATGTCTGTCTCGGTGGGAATCTGAATCTGAATCTCCGGAGGAACATCAGCTACCTTTGTTACCGCATCACCAATGCGTGTGATGCCGATATCCTTTGTTGCTTTTCCCATTTTGTCAGAATGTGGCAATGTAGGAACATTCGCAGCCTTACAACGGGTGGTGATCAAGTGTGGGAAAGGAAATGATGTGGCTTTCTGCCATGCCCGGACCCCTATCTCTTTGGAAATAATGTCACCCATATCGATCATGATCCCGGTCATAATCTAAGCAGTGAGAATAGCTTTCTCAATGCTTATGTTTGTTTCATTCCGAGTTGGGATCAATCGGGAGGTGACAAAACCGAGCCAGAATAGACCCTCTCGTGTAAGCTCTTCATTGTATATATTGTGTGCAGGGTCAATCCAGGATGGGGTACCCTTGTCAATCACTGATGCAACCCACGCTCGCTCACCATCTCTATTGGCCAATTTGGCCTCATACTCCGCTGTACTAGGGCATGTGGTTGAGAAATAATGATCATGAATTGTCGCCCTATCACAGTACACCTCCTTTCCCCGAACTATGACAGTGTCGCATAATAGTTTGTTGTGCTTGTGGTGAGCTGTTCTGGAGGCCCCATAGGATGCATAGTACTCCCGCACCACCGTTTCATTAAATTCCTCAGGCAGTGAAGTGAAGCACTCCAACTTTCCAGCTTTTATGTTCACTAAAATGTGAGGGTACTGTTCCAGAAGGCCGTTCAGACTTAACCGCTTCTCTTCCAGGATATTTTGTTTGGAGAGCCCCTCTCTATACAGAGCCCTAGATTCAGAGAGTGGGAACCTAAGGTTGTAGTCATCACCCTATTTCCTCCTTGCCTCAGCCATTAGATTAACCTCCGGCAAGGTTTCCTCCTCATCAGACTTGGAAGAATGTTCATCAATAGATTGTGGATGTGCTTGACGTGAACATTTTGCCGGAGGTGCTTGCCGGCTTGAGGAAGCCCTTTTACTGGCTGAAGGTATATGTTTACGAGGCATATCTTCGACGAGAGAAGATGTGTGAGTGGTGTAGCAGACATTAGGGAAAGAAGAAAGAAAAAGAAAGAAAAGAAAAAAAAAATTACTGGGAAAATTCACTATGCGACAGGTTATGCGATCGCATAACCACTATGCGCATCGCAAACCTGTCGCAAAGTTACTATGTGCTGTGAAGGGTTGATTATGCGGTGACTTATGCGATCACATATGCATTATGCGGTTCGCATAGTCATCGCAGAATCAAATGAAAGAAACGTTCATCACATTATGCGATTGCATAATCGACCGCAAAGGTGATTATGCGATCGCAAAGATGCCGCAAACACCACGATAGAGTAGGCAGTCGACTGTTGAGGTATGCAACGTAACTGAGGTCTGCATATCAACTGTGCGGTTGAAGAATTCTCGCATTATATTGTCTTCCTCACCTCACCTAGGGTTTAAAATGCGACGAAAGATGCGATCGCATAATGAGTTTCCGGACCATAAAACTCATCATCTTCAGAGCTTTACTCACCCCATCAATGGCTATTCTAATTTCACTACCTATCAAGCCGTATTTACAAGTGCTTCAGGAATCCCCCCACCCCCCTTTTACAAGAAGACGCACATACACAGAGACAAAAAGGGAACAAAACTTGCAACAATAAAAAAGACAACACAACTACAACAACGTTTGACCTAGACTAAAAGAATTTACAAGGCGTTGAGATGAGAAGAAGTAAACGTACCATATGAGGATGAAAATGAAACATTCAATCAAGATGGAAATCCATAGATATCGTCTTTGTTAGCCCATTCAATTTAAATGTAGCCGTTTCTCTTCTGCTTTTTTTTTTTTTTTTTTTTTTTTTTTA